>SCDY01001434.1:0-32918 GCA_004143825.1 Drosophila micromelanica
AAAACTCTAAGCCAGAAATAAATTGTATTAATTTTATAATTTATAGATAAACCTCAGTCTATGGCGAAAATTTAGTGGTTATCGTCCCTTTATGTACAACGTGACCTTTGATTTTTGCAAAATTATGGATCAAGCCAATCGTAGCTTATCATTTGCAAAATTATTTTTCGAGGCTGTGTCCAAAAAATCGAACTTAAATCACTCGTGCCCCTATAACGTAAGTTCAAAGTATAATACTGTTAAAAAAAAAAACACATTCCTCTAATCCGCTTTCTTTATATTTAAGCATGATATAATAGTGCGCAATTTTGTAACTTTGGAAGAGCATTTCAAGTATTTGCCTTTGCCTTCTGGCCAGTATAAATACCAGCTGATTCTGGGGACCAACCACAAATGGAGAGCTATCATCAAACTCTATATTTTAAGACAGGAGGATTTAATATTTAGTTAAGTTAGTGCTATGATATATGAAAAATACTCCGTTCTATACTTTAGTTTACATATAGAAAAATAAAGCAAAACATAATTTGCTGAGAATCTATCAAAGAACTAAATAGTTTTCATTCAAAATTGATTCCTATAGAAATATAAATGCATTGACGAGTCTAAATTCAAATTCAATTCAAAAAGAATATATATACTTTATTCGATCGGAGCTGCTTTTTTCTGCCTGTTACATACTTTCGCACAAAACTATTGTACCCATTTTTACCAATTTTCTACGGGCTTCGGGTACGTAACGATCAAGAGCCAATTTTACGCTTGTTTACCAAATTTTTAAAATCGTTGATAGCATTTTACAATTGTTAGAAGGATCCGTCACTCATTAATTATACTCATTCACAAAGTCAAAAGAGAATATTGGGTTAGTGCAATGTCCGTATGTTCATATACATGTTTTTTTTTTTTCGACGTTATATAAGCTAGAGACTTAAAATTTTGAATATATATTCCTCTATAACTGCATCAGTAAAAGCGACATTAAAACATCTTTGACACGCCCACTTGAACGCCCTCCTTTAAAGATCGGTAAAAATGAAGTTATTCGAAAATTCATTTTCCACTGTGGCTGCCAAGGGTATTTCCAAGTCGGGCACTCCCGAGTACAGATTTAATTCTTGATTTTATAGTTTTAAGTTTGACGATTATTATTTTTGGCTTAGTTGATATTGTTTATCGCAACGAAGCAGACAATGTGGGTTATATACCCGCTTTTTTTCCTGGCCACAGGAGTTTTTTCGGCCACTGTGATTCGATATACGAATGTAGAGTGCGAGATAATAGATCCGAGTTTTGCTACCTTTGAGAGATGTGACCTTAAAGTTATAGCTCGTGGTATCGTGGGTTTAAATATTTACATCAATTTAACCGAGGTCGTCACCAATGCAAAGGTAAAAAACTCTAAGCCAGAAATAAATTGTATTAATTTTATAATTTATAGATAAACCTCAGTCTATGCAGAACTTATCGTTTCAAAAGTTAGTTTTCGAGGCTGTATCCCAAAAATCGAACTTAAATCACTCGTGCCCCTATAACGTAAGTTCAAAGTATAAATATTAATAAACACATTCCTATAATCCGCTTTCTTTACATTTAAGCATGATATAATAGTGCGCAATTTTGTGACTTTGGAAGAGCATTTCAAGTATATGCCTTTGCCTTCTGGCCAGTATAAATACCAGCTGATAATTGGGACCAACCACAAATGGAGAGCTATCATCAAACTCTATATCTTAAGACAGGAAGATATAATAAAAAGTTAAGTTAGGCAAGGGACATATAACAAGTATTTGATATCTTTCTGTATTTTATTTTAAATATAAAAAAACATTGCAAAACTTAATTTGTTGAAAATATATCGAAGAAGTTTTGTCAGTCTGTAGTCCGTTTAGAATATGAAATAGTATTATAGAATAAGTTAAAAATCTATCGGAAATCCTGCTTTAAGCAGTTTCTTTTGCGCACAAAAGTGGACAGCGTTACATTTTTCAACTTTGATCTGTTAATGCAACTAGCTCTTACATTTGCCCACTTTGTTGCTAATTTGCAACGCAGCTGTTTCAATTAGCGCAACAACAGGCCGCAAAATGCGCTGGGCCCGGGCTAACGCATTCCATTTGGCCGCTAATTTGCATTTTCAGCCAGATTTGCATATTGTGGCTAATGTGGCTGCACTGGCTCTCTGGCTGGAGCTTTAGTAAGGTAATTGAACAGTTGCTGATGAGTGCTCTCAGCCGCAAAATCTGTGCCAAAATGGATTCGAATTCCGCTGGTCATTAGTTCGAAAAACATTTTAAATAACCATGCGATGATTTAAATTGATCTATTTGGACTATACGTAATTGAAATTATAATTATAGACTTTGTATGTCAATATAAATGTGTTTTTGTTATTAGATTTAATGGACTTTTAGGCTTTGACACCAAAGCATTGACGAACAAAGTTCTCAAACGTTCATTTTTCGCGCGCACAAAAGTAGGCAATATTAAATGTTTACAAATTTATCTTTGATTACAAATGTAGCCATGAACAAACTTTTTGTTAATTCAAGCCCTAAATTCGGACAAATAATTGGGGAAATAAATTATAATATTTTTTATAAAAGTTAACTTAAATAGGTTTATATAACGTACCTTAGATATCGATATAAAATCACTGTGTTGAGTTTTGAAGACACGTGCATATACAATATATATAAGGCATATAAATATTTTCGAATTAAAGAAAGAATTTCCCAGGCTGTGGTCGCCAGTTTGGTAGACGAATGATGAGTATCAAATATTTATTTATATATTCGAGAAAATTAATGAAATACCTGAAGTTTGTTAGCTACATGCGTCTTCTTGTGGCATTGTTGTTAAGGAAAAACAATTTATAAAATCACTTGGATCAATTCACTTCACCAATTTATAGAATAGCACACCTGCTATGGTTTTTATTCTATCAAAAATATCCGCCAATATTATGCTTGTTTTCCAAGTGTCTGCAAACTAAACTGATTTTGTAAATATGTTGGATGAGCCTAGGTCCTATCATATAATTGCTTTATAATGCATTTATAATTTGACGATGATAATTATTTTGAATTCTGATTTCTTACATCGCATTTTCGCCCAGTACAGCTGCTGAAGTTTTCCGCAGAGTCACAGTGAATTTATGATTACTGGACACTGTAGCCAACTCCAACCAGATGATAACATTTGAAAAGCTAATTAATAAATATATTTTATTTTGTCTATCTTATACCCATTAAAAGTAGTTGAATCGGGTATATTGCAGTTTTGCGAATGTATGCAACAGATAGGAAAAGTCATCCTGCTTTCCCCTTGACCAGAAGGCACAGCCGCTTTTATATGTATATATATTTAAGAAGTGATATCACACGTGCACAGGGTATTTTGTAGTCCTTCACTGTAGTAGGGTTATTTGTGTCGTTTAAAATAGATTTGACTCTTTAAATAATTTTTGTTTTTGAATGCGTTATTGTTTTGTCGGCTGCCGTACAATGTGGACTCTACTAACGCTCCTCATGTTGGTCAATGGGGTTATTTGCACTGGTACCCGGTTTACAAATATAGAGTGCAAAATGTTAGATCCTTCTTGGACGCGGTATTGTGGCCTTAAATGTACGTGCGGACTTGAATAAAGGTCCCTTCACCAATGCTAAGGTATGTGAATTCCAATTTATAGCTATATCAATATATTTTATATTTTGTATTTTAGGTAAATCTCAGTCTATGGCGTAAGTATAGTGGGTATCGTCCGTTCATGTACAACACGACCTTCGATTTTTGTAAATATATGGCTCAAAAGAATGTGAAATTGTCGTTTAACAAACTTTTCTTGGAAGCCCTCGCCACGAAATCAAATATAAATCACTCGTGTCCGTATGAAGTGAGTAGACAATTTCCAAAAATTTTATGTAATGCATTTTAATTCACATTCACGTTTTTTTGTAGCATGATATAATTGTGACCAATTTGGTATTTATGGAAGACTTTTTAAAGTTTTTGCCACTGCCCACAGGTCAGTATAAAATTCAGTTGAAGGCAGCCACGAACAATGAATGGAGAGTAAATCTCGATATACATTTCTCTCGAGTTGAAGATTTAATAAAAAGTTAAAGAACTTAAAAGCTAACAAAATGTCTTATTCGGTAAAAGTATTCAACAAAAAAAAAAAAAAAAAAAAAAAATTCGGTAAAGGAATTTTTAACAAAACTTCATATTTAACAGAACAATTGACTCGTGTGAGTTACAAAAAATATTTATTGATGCTTTTGTCCCTCTGCAGTAAGTTATAAGCCTAAGTTGATAAGAAATTTCTACTAATATATTTTCTATTTCAGCATGATATAATTATTCTCAATTTAGTAAATGAGTATCTCCAGTTTGTATTCCAACAACATTTGGAAAACAATTATTCAATAATTCAATTCAATGTTTACTTCAACGCGATATAGTTTTGCAATATTTTGTGTTTAATCGGAACACAAATTTTTTGTGTAAAAAGTTTTATTAAATAGTTAACATGCTACTGCAAACAATGCGTAAATCGATAAATGTGCCTTCGGCCAGGTTTAATTCGATTTGCTGGCAACAAACCTTTTGTCTGTGCTTTGACAATGCTGCTGCTGCATTTTGCTGCAGGGCAAATGAAATTGAATTTCCCTTTGAACCTCCGGCGCACAACGAAATGCGTTTAAAGTGCCAATTGGGGCATCGATTCGACGATAAACGCCCATCAATGGGGCATCAGTGCCACAGCTGTCAGCTGTCAGCTGTGGCAGCTCCTCTCTTTGCTCTCTAAGGCTGTTGCCATAAAACTCGCGTTAAATTGCAATAACCGGTAAATCCAACGCAACTTTTCCTGTCCGTTTCGCATTCGCATTTTCAAAGATAAAACGATGCGCTGACAACGTAAGCGTCAATTATCTGAGCCCTGTTCGCCCGATGTGGGCCAACCGATGATTGAATGAGCCAGGCTCCTAAACAAAACAAAACAAAAAGGAAAAAAGGAATAAAAAAAATGTCCTGACAACGTTTAGACCTTGTCAACAGCAGCAGTAACCGTTCGGATATCAGCTGACACTTTGAAACTAATCCCCTGGCAAAATGTTTGATTTATGTCAACGCTATCGACTGTAAAGTGGACACCCCCTAAGCTGGCCATCAGTTACAGGGTGTGTGTTACGTGTGTACACTTCACAAAAAGCAACAATTGTAAACGGAGAACAAATATTGTCAATAAAAGATTTTTATAATTTTGCAATATTTTTGAATGAAAATAGTTAACATTCTAATTCTCGCTTTTTGCTCAGTGTATTCAGTATGAAAAATTCAACACGTCGTGATAAATGAGTAAATATTGAATATATTTGTTTAGCCAAAATCAAAATCTCTGATTGTTAATTATTTGTGCTCTTTAAAATCAATTAAGTTCAGCGCTAATTGCTAAAAAATATATATCGATACATTAATGTCTGTAAACAATTCACATCTAATAATATTATGTGTGTTAAATATATGTTTATAAATATTTATAAATTTATTTTAGTTTTAGTTCACGTATCGATAAACAATTAACTCGCACAAGAAGATGACAAATGCCATGGCCAAAACGGATGCCCAGCCCAGCCAGACCCAGAACAGATCGGCCACCTTGAAGTCATGGAAGGGTACGTACGGATTCGGGTCCTTGAGACAGATTTCGCCCAGTCGGATGGAATCGCGCAAGGACTGCGCCTTCCAGTACAACACGAGTCCCGTTTCGTGGACACGTTGCATGTGCCGCTCCAGGGGCTCCGCATAGACGGAGTTCGCCTGCAGGGGCAGGGCCGCAAGGAGCCTATACCGAAAGATCAGACCTCGATGAAAGCAGAGCGCGGGCCGTTCGAAGAGACTTTGCTGGAGATTGACAAACTGCCACTCGATGGAGGTTGTGGAGAAGGCCTTGGATCTGTTGAAATGCGTGCGCTGCTCGTAAAATTCGCTCGACTTGAGATATTGAATCTTCGATTTGATGATATCGATCTTATTGGCGCCCATCTTGTTGATATAGTACTGTTCGCCCTCGCTAAAGTGGATGGTCAGGTGGGAGTCGCGTAGCTGCTCAAAATTTGTGATCATTCGCTCGATGGGTCGCTTCGTCAGCAGCGTCTTTAACTGGGCCGCAAACAGCGTGCTCACAATTAGGCCAACTAGAAAGAGCTGGGCCTGAGCCAGGCGAGAGCTGGTCATGGAGTGGGCTTGCAGCTTGAACGGCTGTCCAATGATGCCGGAGATCATGCGCTCGTTGAGCACCAGATTTGTCCAGCTCAGCTGCCGATCCAACAGCAGCCAGCCAAAGCAGGTGTCCAGCAGCGCAAAGATGCAGTAGCCGCACAAAAGCAGCAATAGCATCCTGCTGCTGCACACCATCAGGTACACCTCGGCGGTGGGTATCTCCTGGGCACAGGGCACCACAACGAACCAGTCGGACACATCGAACGGATACGTGTAGTAGCCCTCTCTGGTGGCCACCTCGAATCCGCACAGCGTTATCGGCAGATTTAGGGTTCCGTTCAGGGTCAGGTTGCGCACCACAACGATGGAGAGTCGCTCGCCCAATTGGACCTCGTCATGCCAACGCAGCGAGATGTTGTGGATGCGCACAAACTGCTCCATCATCTTGGCCACAAAGCCCGTCGGACGCAGCTCACCCGTCTGCGGTTCCCGGTAGGCCCGATCCGGCAGCGTGTACGCCACCAGCCGATGATAGTTATACTGCCGGACAAAGAGCGGATTCTCGTTGCTCTGCGGCAGGCGTAGCCAGTGCTCCGTTGTATACGGCTGCAGTTGGAAGATGCTTCCCTCGGGCAGCAGCAACACCACGTGCGGAAAACTGTGCTGCCACGTTAAGTGGGCCAACTCGTCCAACGATTGTGTCTGCTGCGGCTGCTGCAGCATCAACAGCAGCCGCACGTGCCGCATGTTGCACAGATTGTTGGCCAATGCCTGCCACAGTTCCGTGTCCATTTTTCGATCGCCCGACAGACATATTAGCGCCATCATTTCCGAGTTGTGGCCAGCTTTTAGATAATAGTTGGCCTCGCTGCTGAGCCGCAGTACGGGCCAAGTGCCGTCAGCTGCCACTTGCTCCAATTGGTGGCACGGCAGCTGCCTGCTGTGCCGCATCAACAAAAGCGTCTCGAAATGCTGTTGCTGGTAGCTGCGTTGCAGCGCTTCAATTACGCTTAATGCCAGACTCGAAGCACTTACCAGCAGCATCAGCAGCAGCAGCAGCAGCAGCCGAGTTGGAACCATAGCCAGCCACATGTTGGGGCAATCTGTTCGGCATTTGGTTGCCGGTCTGCTGACCCGCAGCTTATCACTGGCATCGCGGTTAATTAGTGGCCGCTTGACATGTTTGGAGGTGCGGCTAATGATTTCAGTGCCTCCGATTGACAAACGTCCTGTGAGTACACTCAGCAAAACTAGTCAAGCATTTTGGAATTAAATCGATGGCGAGTGTGGTGAAAAAATTTGCAAAAATTAATTGTAAAAATATTAGTTGTAATTTTTAAAAATAAGGGTGTGAAAAAAAAGGGAAAATCCTTTTTTCATCCGTAATTTAAAATAAAGTGTCTCTTTAGTTGTTATGCAGAAATCTACAAACCAAATTTAGAATCTCCAGCTTTAATAGTCTATAAAAAAAAAATCCTAAATGCGACTTTAGTCTTACTAATATTTATACAACATTTAAAGTCTCTGGTCTTAAGTTTTGAATTGTATACAAAAAAATGATATAATAATGAAAGAAATTTTTTTTCGGGAAAGGTCTCATAAACAGTTTAATTTAAATATATATAAAAGAATTTAACTTGCATTTATATATAATATATTTAAATTTAAAGTGTTTAGAAGCGAGCTTTTTCTTTTTACCAAATTTTAAGATACTTGTGTATTGAATGTTATTTGATAGCTTTAATTGAGCCGTTTAAATCTATTTGGTACCATGTTCATGAGCAAATTTTATTTTTGATAATTTATAGCAAACTTTCAGTTTATTGTGGCTTATAAATTGGACAAGCTAAAGCCGCTTAAATTTGTTAAGCTTCCTTAATTTTTAATCATATGCTAATATGCAGCTTAAATATTCACGTCATTTATTAGGCAGCAATTTGCATCTATTTCTGGCTTGGATTATTTTACCGTTTTGGCTGCAAGCAATTGGCCAAGTTTTGGTTTTATTATAAACCATATCTCCCAGCTGGCATTTAAAAACTTTACGCATACTTTAAACTCTTAATCTGTGCTACATATTTAACCGCCCCCTCATGAAATATAAAATTTTTACTTTACTTACTTGAGTCGAGTCCTTCCAACGTTAAGCACTGCAAAACTTTTCAACATTTGACGAGTCTTGAAATATTTGCACTTACATTTTTTTATACTTTTTTTATTTTTCTGGTTTGCCTTTTTGCAGCTCCTTCAATTAGACAAGTTAATTTGCAGCGCAATGCAAGCAAACCCTTATTTATTTATACTCACATTCATGTTCACACTCATGCTTATATTCATGGCATTTCATACTTTAATGCCATTTGAAGAGACTGACGCATTAATTCACACGTCAGTGCATATATGATTTTCATTTTATTCCCATTCACAGTTGCCAAGGGAAATGCACGCAGAGTAGTTGCTCCGAATATCTTAAAATACTCCACAAGTGGAGAGTGGAGTGTAGGGTAGGTGTCGACTGGGAGTGTTTAAGTAACAGGTGTTGGTCTAAAATCTGAGTTTATTCATTTATTGAATTTATTTTTAATTACTTTAAATGCCTCAACTAAATTTTTATTTAACTATTGAATTTAATTGCCTTAACTAAATTTTCATTTAACTATTAAATTTAATGGCCTTAACTAAATTTTACTTAGTTCATTTATATAATTATTTCATTGATTAACATTTTTATTTGCGAAGCATATATTATCATTTATTCCATTTAGTTAAATACATTAGTTTTATAAACTTAAATAATTATCGGAATTTATTTAATTTCAATTTGTCTAACATATGAAAAGTTAAACATGAATATAAAATAAATATATGCCATTGCTTTTTTTTAGTACAACACAAAAATTTCATCATATCAATATTCTATTCTACAACACCTCAGGGTATTTGCGAGTCGTTCTATTGGAATTTTAATTTTGTTGCCTACTTGTTGTATTTGCATTTACATAGGGCCTTCCACGCTGTTGGTCCCAGCTCGCGGCTGCTTGAATCCTGCGCATCGTGTTGACATGCATAAAATTGCAAAGAATTGTTGCGAGCATAATTTATGCGGAGGCACACGACTCAAACAAGGACGTTGGCAGGATGGTTGGCTGCGTTGCCATTGTCGTGACTACTGCTGGGCAATGCGGCGTATGCGTAATGTAACATTAATTGTATTTATTTGCGTTGTTGATTGATTTTACCAGCGTCTGCTTGAAAGCCTGAAAGCCTTGCCAGCGTACATTTTAATTTGGGGCGAGCTCTTAGGACAACTTTGCTAGACAATTGCGTTTATCAAAGTCATTTTGCCTGTCATTTGCGCATAGCCCCAGGGCCACGCCCACATAAATTAACGTGGATTTAACGAAGCGTGGATAAAGTAACAGCAACAGCAGCAACAACAAAGGCAATAAATTTATTGGTTTTTTATCTGGCTGTGTGGCTGGGATTATCAAATATGCCGAGCGTCGGGCTCATCTGTGCTTTAATGCGACACATGTGCAGTAAATGAGTCTCATTTATATATCATATTTAAATGATTTATGCATTAAATACTCACATTCGCTGCAGGCTTTTAGGCGCAACTCTGACTGAGCCAAGTTATTAATTGATTTGACTGAGGCTTTAAAGCCTTAACAGTTAATTTGCAGCTAAGCACAGCAAACACAAAGTTACGCACACACCCACGCATATTTTAAGGACAACCGACAAAGTTTTCCTGAGGTAAGCAACAAAAAAAAAAAAAGAACACAAAAAAAAAGTTTACCAGCCACTTGGCAGGCTTCTACATCGAAGTATCCTTAAGGACTTTTCCAGCTGCTTTTCCCTTTTGACAATGTGTTAGGTGAAAATGACAAAGCACGGAAGTTTTCTTAAGGGCACGCACTCTTGTTAAAGGCCATGATTGAACGGATTTTGAGGCACGGATTCCGGTTAAGATTTTAAAGTCGTAACCGAAACATGTATATATATCTATATATATTTTTACCTTAACTTTTTTGGGGTGTAACAAAAAGCTTTTTATTTAAGCCGTTAAACTGTTTGCCAATTCAAGTTGGGGGTTTTCTACTGTGACGGCCTTTTTTTTAATTAAAAAAGTGACCAGACTGGAAAAGTTGGTAACAGGATTTTAGCGCGTTGTCAAACGACGCGACAGCCATTTAAAGTTTTTCACTTTGGTTTTTTCGGTCGGAAGTTAAAAGTGGCCTTCGTTGTTTCCGGTTGCTGTTTTAGTTTTTTCTTTGTTTTTTGCTGTTTGCTGTGAGAGCAATTAAAGTTTAACAAATATTTGTGTCATGTGTTCTATTAGAATGTTCGTTAATAAAATTCAGTCTTTAGCCGAGCTATGAATTTTGTATCTACTGAGCTTTCTTTCATTCCATTCAATCAGGTGTGCTGTGCCATATTTCGTTATAGCCTGTTGTCAGGACATATCCTTTTCGAGTTTCGCATGGTTTGGCATTCGTACTTTTTTTTTGGTTTATTTGTGGCCCGCTCTGAATGCCATTTGAAAAGCTTTTGCATATTTCTCATGAATATTATTTGCATCACACACACACACACCCGTTCATGCCCCGAATTGACACACCTCAACACACAAACCCACAAACACACAATTGATGTGTGGCATAGAAAACATTGAGTTATATGTGTGAATATTCGTGAATACTTGTAGCTTTGCGAGAGACTCAGATATGTATGCATATATAAATTATTTAAGCCAGATTGAATATGTGTTAAAATTGTGATAGCCAAAAAGCCTTTACATATTTCGCCTATTTCACGTTAATAGTGTTGATTTGGGTGTAGTTCATTCATATTCAGTAAGCTTAAAGCGATTTATTTTGGAAATAAGAGCTTTTCCTACAATTTAGTGTACTTATTTTTATGATTTTAATTTGAGAGCTATTTTTTTAAATTTTTTTTTGCATGATTTTAAAAACAGAAATCCAGAAAAACCCAAATCAATTTAATTTAAAATATGATTTCTATTCATGCAAAACATTTGCTACAAATTTAAACATTTATTCTGACATTTAAAAAAACTAAATTATAAGATGTTATGAAATAAAATGACGCACTAAATATAACAATTATTTTGTCTAATTTATGACACGAATTTCAGGTATAATCCAGACAAAAAATCGTCTACACGCGACGCGTGAGACTCGTTTAATGAGTAAATTATTTAAACAAACTTTACCGCTCAATTGTGCAAAGACACCGCTTAAACATCTTGAACAGGTCTTGAGCATGGCTAAGAGCTAAGAGCGGCGGCGGGGGATGCCAGAAAACCAAAACAGAGAAACGCCAAGCACGTGTATATGCCGCACGCTGATTGGCCAGCGGCTTTCGCTTTTCGCCAGCGCAGAGCGACAGCCGAACGCTCTCGCGCTCTCTTTGGCTGCCTAAGAGAGCACGCACGCTTGCAGTAAACTGGTTTGCGGCACCCTGTAAAACAATCGCGGCATCTGTTTAAGCAACACGACGACGAGTCGACACGAAACGTTTCAGTTGTTGTTCGGCGTTCATTGTGTGCAGGTCAGGCGTATACGCAACGCAGCACGCTTAACGGTTAACGGACAGCGCGAATTCGCAGCGCGTCGTTGCGCGTCCCATTGAAATATAACGAACAAAAAAACGGAAAAAAATACAAACCGAAATTGGTAAAAATTTTGCATACCGGTTCCCACATAATAAGCCGTTCAAAATTTGCAATTCAGCCAAGCGCTTCCTGCAAAGTCTACAAAAACAAGAAAAAAAGTAAGGCGACGGCTTTGTTAACAGGCCAATAAATACCTAAGTATCTTTGTTTCTAAATATCTGTATCTGGTGTGCTCAGTTCTGATTGTGCTGGTTGTCTTTTTTTTTGGCATTAGCAAATTGTTCGTGTCGAAAGTTAAGTTCTTAACCAAAACAGAATCCAAAAACTCAAGCATTTCCGTTTCACACGCCCCGGCGCAACAGTTACGTATATATAATTTGTATGCACGTGTAAAAGACACACACAAATCGCTGGCGAAATTTATAAAATATTCATAAAAGTTGCCGTCGCTTAGCAAACAAAACAACAAAAAAAAAAAACAAAAAGAGCTAAGAAAAAAGAGGAGAATTCAACATTGGCTGCAAACATAGCAACAAGTCGGCGCCATTTGGTCAACGGTTAGGAACGTTGCCAGCGTTCTATGTATTTATTAACATTCAGCTAAGAACAAAAAAAAAAAAACAAAAAATAAACAAATTAAAAAAAAAAACGATAAAACAACAACAGCGTGTCGTGTCGGCTTCCCAGAATTGGCAGTTAATTTTTGAAAAGGTAACAAAAATAACCGCAAAGCCCAAAGGAGAGACAGCAACAGCTGAAAGCGTGTAATCCGAGTGTGTGTGCGTGATAACTGTGAAACTATATACAGCCAACTGCAAGGTATGCAAAATATGCCTCAGTGTCCAGAACAACTCAAGCAACCCACGCAAATCGCGCATAGAAATTGAAAGTTCCGCATAATTTCCAGCATAAGCTAAAAAAAAAAATCACATAAAAAGTAAAAATTTTTGTGGCTCTGCAGCTGTAAAAACTGATTACGCGACGCGTTCTAGATACTTTTTGCCGTGCATTTTGCAGATACAATCGGACGAGTCGAGTTTGTGTATAAGCAAATTTTGTGGCCATTTGTGTGCCAAAAACGACAACAGCCGTTGCTGTTTATTATTTTCATAAAATATGACAGCAAACAGCGCCAACAACAACAACAATAACAACAAGAACATTTTTGATTTGGGTCTCATACGGGCGCATACAGCAATAATGCATCTGCAAGATACAGATACACACGCAGCCACTTTGGCCCATGGTCTGGTAGGGGAGCTAATATAATCAACGATAAATTTGAGTGCAATGACAAAATTACTGATAACTGACCAGCAGCATCGAGCATCCAACCAACTTGTGCTCCCAATCATTAATTTTGTTTTAGTTTCTGCTTTGTGCCTCGCATTTTGTGGAGTTTAATTTTGTGAAATACTTCTGTTTTTTTTTTTAGCTGCAGCTGGAAAAATCTTAGCCACTCACGATTTATGCTTAATCGATGAGCATTCAAGGCTAGTTCTAGGCATATGTTTGCCTAATGTATCTGTGTATCTTTCAGATACGATTTTACTCAATTACAAACTCATATCTGTTTGGGGGAAAATATTTCAGAAATTTTGTGGTCAAAACCTGGCGGCTAAAACTTTTATTTGGCAATCGCCTTTTTATTTTTCTGTTTCACATAAGATTTATGTTTGTGTGTTGTATTAGCCCAAAAGTTGTTCATATATAGGTACAAGTATAGACAACTAGCCATTGTTGTTGTTGTTTTTCCTATACTCTCTGGTGCTCGCTCTCGGCCTATGTATCTGCTTGCTTCTGGGTAAGGAGGGGGTGGAGGCGTCGGTTGCTATAGAATGCTGCTCAGTTTGGCGCTATTTATAGGCGCGTAACACATACGCATATATCTTATAGATACATTCTGGCTGGCTGGCTGCCTGGCAGGCAAAAACTTTTGCATCGACCTGCCTGCCTGTTTGCCTGTCTGGCCTGTCTGCTCATAAATATAAAGCCGCAGCGACATTGGCGAGACAATGCGCCGATCTCCGATCGCCACAAAGGAATCCGGCCAAAAAAGGTTCTCTCTCTCTCTCTCTCTCTCTCTCTCTATCAACAGATCTTGAAAAAAATAAATAAAAAAAAGCACTTGCCAACTGACTCTGCAACATGTTGCCTTTGCCAGCGTTTGGCTTGAAATCGAAAACAAGATTGATGCAGGAGGGGGGGCAAAGATGAGCTGATGCTGATGCTGAGAGATGCGCAGCTGAGGGAGTCAACGCAGCTGCTTAGATCTACACAGATTGTTGCCATCAAAGCTCATAATTGTTGTTTATGTGTTTATTTGCCCGTTTAAAATTAAAAGATAACAGATATAAAAGCAACAACAACAACAACAACGATGTTCAGCAATTTCGCTTTCAAGTTTTCCGCATTAACCAAAAAAAAGCAAATTTTCAAAAGCAAAAATGTGCGCAATTTTTTTGAAAAAGAAAACAAAAACTGCGAATACAATTGCCAAGCTCGACCAGTTTCGTTTTTATTTTATATTTTTTATTTTTATTTCTTATTGCGACTTGCATAATACGAAACGGCGCGCGGCAACAAGCATCATGCCGCTTGTGGCAAGTGCAGAAATATTTTGCTGTTTTGCAGCTGACAAAAGCTCGAGACCGTCGATTCGCTTGATTGCTTCGGCTACGTAATTACAAGAAATCAAATATCAAAAACAAAAAAGCAGAAGGAGGAGGAAAAAAATAACTTGAAAAACTGCAAAGCGCAAATTGCAGCTGACTGCAGTTGGGTGTGGAACGGGGACAGAGACAGGGACAGGGGCAGCAAGAACCGGAAAGGAAGTGAGCGTGTAAGTTACCAAGACTTTGACTTCGACTCCAACACTCCAACAACAAGCGCCAAACCGGTTTCAGCTGGTGACGCCAAGAGACCGCGTCTGAGTCCAGAGCTGAATGCTTCTTGGAAGCACGTCGTCAGCTTTGCCAAGTCATTCACTTGCATGCGATACGAGTTTTTTTTTTCTTTCATTGTGTTTGCTGTTGTTATTGTTGTTGTTGTTGTTGTTGCTGCTGTGCAATGCGCAGGCGCAGCTTTGTTGATAGTGCGGGCGAAGAACGAAGCGAAGAGAATAGAAAAGAAACGAAATAAAATAAAACTAAACGAAACGAAACTTTACGAAGCGAAGCACAAGTCAAAGCGCAATACGAAACTGATAGTTGGCAGACCAGAAGATAGGCGTGCATTCAAGAACAAAAGTAACCAGCAAAGCAAAGTGCTATGCACTCAAAGAAAACGAAGACCAAGAAATGCCACAATTTTTTAAATCAGTATTGTTTTAAATTTATTTAAGTTTATTATAGTTATTATTATTTTATTTTATTATTATAGTTATTATTATTTTAAACTAACTCTATTAATTTTTTTTCACGTTTATCTTAATTGCTTTTATATATAATGATTATATTGTTGCTTATTTTTTTCATTTTAATTTGCATAAATTTCTGCGAGTGTAGCATACGAAGTGCGTCGCAGAGAAGTGCCTAAAGAAAGTTCTGAGCAAAGTTAAGCAAAGGGAAGCAACGATTGGGTTGGGTAATGCATACCGTTCTTCAGCAGTTTACCTCTCTCTCTCTCTCTCTCCCCCTTCAACAACAGCGGGTGCAATGTGAGGCACTTTTCTAGCAATATGTGTTTTGTTGTTTAGTATGCCTCACAACGCATGCGCCGAGTGCTTTGGCTCACAGCTCGTGTCTTGTTGGAGGTACTTGAACCTTTAGTACCGGGATACAAAATGGCGGTGCAAGCAGCTACCTTTAGGAGCACCACTTATGTAGTATATACAATATATGATATATGAATGTGGGCGCTGGCAGGCATTGAACTTTGCACAATGCTTGTTGTGGGAACACTAGACAACAAAATTCAAATAACGAAAAAGGCTGAGTTGAAGGGCCTGCTAAGGAGACTTAAAGATTCAAGCTGTTCGAGTAATGCCATTAATCCGTCCCCACCGATAACGAACTGACCTCGACATAAGCTTAGCTGATTTAAGTTGCGCCCCAAAAAATGTTAACCGCTCAGCCCAGTGCCCTCGATTTGGGTGTCAGCTGGCTGCAATTTGAACTCAATCGTTGCCCAAATTGATAAGTTAATGTACGAAAAGGCAAAACAAGACAGGAGAACAGACAGAGAGAGATAGAAGAGGGAGACAAACATAATGACAAAGAGATATTCGAGAATTGCTGGCATAACTTTTGCTTTAGCATTTTAAAAGCGACCGCCGCATTTTTGTTGTTGTTGTACTTTTTATGCAGATTCACTTGGAGATGGGAATACGAAACTGAGATGAAGACGCAGACGAAGACTGAGACTAAGACTGAGAGCAAAGGGGGCTCTCTGGCTGCTGCTGTTATTGTTGTTATTGTCATTTACAAGCTTAAACGTCCATGACCCTTTGGCCTGTCTCGGAGCAAACACACACAGCGAGAGCCACGGACTGGGTTAGAGTCAGAGAGCGAGAGGCTGAGAGACAAAGGCCGTTGACAAAAACAGATAGAAAACAAAAAAAAAAGAAATACGAGAAAAAAATCGAACAGCTGTTGACATAAAGTTTCAGTTTGCATTTTGCTGAGTTCATTAAAAGCTGCTGAGAGTTGATGAAATTTGACGGAGCAGCTAAGAAAAGTGGCTGGAGGTGGAGGTGAACCGCATTAATTTGACAGCCGGACAGGACAAGAAAGCTGCAATAGAGTAAGGCGGACTAGCAGATGCTCTTTAATGGAATATAAAGGGGAGAAGTGAAGATAATGTCTGGGATATTCAGTGAAAATGGATTAATTGTTTGTGTTGATTTTAAGTTGTTGTGCAAAGTTTATCAAACTCAAAGCATTTGAATGCTGATTTCAATTAAAACGTTGACATTTCCTGCCGCGCCATAGAAAACAATGAATGGGTATACGAAATCAACGTGTCCAACAAATTGTTATTATTATTATACACATTATAATGTGTATTTTTTGTTGTTACGCGTGGCACGTGCGCCTAGGTGCGGGGTGTCATCACCTACATAGAGAAAGATAGAGAAAGAGAGGGAGGGGAGTGGAGACAAAATAAACGTAGCCAGCACGCAGATTGTGATTCAGTCGATGGCAAATTAGCATGATTCCAATGAACTAAACACTTGATTTGCTGACTCAATATTAAAGTTCGAAAGTTGTCGAGTGATTCACCCAAAATAGTCAAATCGAAGACTAACAAAATAAAATCGAAGAAAAAAAAACATAGTTATAGCGATTTGCCCGCATTTGATTACATGATATTAGTCTGGCTATCCGATATTTCAACTTCTTGTGTTCGTTTTTTTCAAATTTCATTTATTTATGTATTTTCTGTTGGTTCTTATTTTCCAGGCACACCGCAGCGCAAATTGGCAGTGAATGGGCAGATTTCATAATAAAACGCAAAAAGCTAAAGAATCGCTACTCGCAAATCGCACAGTAACGAACCCAACTGACGCAATTCAATTTGCCAGCTACGGAGACGAGACCGCAAGCTCATAAATTGAGATTAAGCAAACGCTCACTGAAGAAGGCTGCAGAACAGAGCAGAGTATAGCAGTAATCAGGGGGAGGGGAAGAGAGCTGTACGAAACATAACAAATCAATCACAGCGCGCTCGACGCTCCACACAATTTGCATGAGCCAAAGTATTAGCCAACAGCAGTCTCAGAGCCATAGTCAGAGCCAAGGGAAGCGTCGTCCAAGTGGCTTTTTATGGCAACTGCGCCATCAGCTGCACGGGCGTAGCACAAGGAAAATGAAAACAATTTCATGATACTACAAGTGGTCCGAATCGGTGCTATTGAACTATTTGAGAATGCCATCGACACCCTACGATCTGGTGCAGGATGATCAGGATCTGCGTGTACCGCTCCACGCCGAACAGGCATTCTTCCATGGCATCACGTTTCAGGCCAAGGTAAGTCTGACAATAAATGTTTTTTAAAATATTAAATATATATGTAATTTAAAGAAAAGCATATATATTAAAATATTCTTATTTAAAGATTTATATTACATACAAGAAAGATTTAATATATGATTATTTGTTATTAAAAGCAAGAATTTAGGTTAAGCCCTTATAAAAGAATAATCTTTTAAAAAGTTAGACAAATTTTAGACAATGAATTGCGTGGAATCGGATAACCATCTTTATGAGCAATATTTTATATTATTAACCGCTATTATATCATAGTCTTTGACATGAGAAACACACACGCTGCATATTAATTCCCAAATGGTTCTCGCAGACGCGCAACAATTTAGTCGGCTTGTCTTTTAAGTGCTTTTTTTTAAGCCAGAAAGAGGTGTGGCAACCCTCGCATTCTCTAAAAAAAGAAAAAGAAAATAAAAACAAAGCAGCTGAAATTCTGCGCTTTTACCACAATATTCGATAAACAGTTTTGTCATGGGATATAGCCAAAACGTATATTTATTTAATATTATTATTTTTTGTTGTTGCAATTTTTACTTCAATGTTGTGAACGGTAGTTGTGGCTTCAACAAACAATTATTTACAATATACAATCTATAAATGCAATTATACTAACTTGTTGTTGTTGTTGTTGCTGACGGAAGAAATGGTTATTTATATGGTTAGTTGTAGTTTAATTTTTATTTTATTTTTCAAACATTCAGCAAGTTAGTCAACTGTCACATTGTCAGACATGTGGTTGTTGTTGTTGCTGTTTGTTTTGAGTGCGGGGAAAATCGTAAACAAATTTTCCATTTCTATTTGTGCGTGTGTGTGCTTGTGTGTGCGTGTGCGTGTGTGTGCTCGCATTCAATTATTCGGCAACGCATTGCGAGCTTTTGTTTAGTTCTTTTTTTCTCTCCCTCTTCGTGTTGTTGCTGTTTGTTATTATTTTTGTGCAGTGTGTGGAAATTGTTTGCGTGCCAAGCTCATATTCTATATATATATACATATATATATATTTATGCACTGTTATTGTTATGTTTTTGTTCAGTTGTAGCTCTTTGATTTGATCTTTATTTAATTTGATTAGCTCGCCATACTGAGGGTCTGTCAACTAGGAGCTAAGTCAATGACCCTGTTTACCATATATGCATATATTTGGGCTATATAATTGTCGAGTTTCACAGACCCTACACAAGTTCATGTTGGGTGCATTGTGCTTTGACTTTGTTGCCTTTTGTCGCATCTTTGAGACGAACAAAGTCTTTCTGCATAATTTCTTTGGCTGTACGTAGGAGATTGTTGCACTTGGAGTTGTTGCTGCCGTTTTCAGTTGCAGCAATTAAATGCACTCAGTTGCCAAGCCAAATTGCCGTGAAGCAGCGTTGAAGCCCACGCGACGGCAACAGCTAAACAATTTACATTGACAGTGGCTCGAGGGGGCGTGGCATCTCTGCAATTGTAGCCCTCACATAGGCTCTTTGTGCACGTGTTATTTGTTGTTGTTGTTGTTGCACGCTGTTATTTGCATTTTCCATAAATGAAAACAAGAAATACACAAACTTTTGCACTTTTGTTGTGCTTTTCCAGTTGTTCGTTTTGTTTGTGACTGCAGTTTTTATTTTTTTTGGTTGTGTGTACCGTTAGCATTACTATACGATATGCTTGGCTGGCTAACCCAAATAAGATACACAAGCCGGGCAGATAACAGCTTTAAAGACTGCCTGCAGTTCGCCTGTTGTTGTTGTTGTTTTTGTTTTTGTTGTTGCTGCTGTGTCAGCCCAACTGATTCATCTGCGTCTCAGGCTCAAATAACGAGTGTGACTCATGTGTGTTGGTGTGTGTGTGTGTGTGTGTGTGTGTGAGGCATTATTTATGAGATGTATTGGACAGAACGCCACTTATAAATATATTTATGCCATAGCTTGCACAAATCTGGCTCTCACACAAAGATATCCCAATCGCAGTCAAAGCTGATTCGCGTCACCCTCCAACCCCTCCCCCTTCACATCTTTTTTAGCCTCTTGCCTGCTTAGATTAATTGAATTTCACGCTTTGATTTCGCGCTATACGAAAATTGGTTAGTTGCCTCCTTGCGGGCCATGCCGCATAAATCTTTCACAAGGTGTATAAATTATTCGCTCTCACGCACTTGGCCAGGCGCCGTCTTTTTTCGCACTTTATTTTTTTTTTTTCGCTGTATGTTACTTTTGTTGCCTGCTTGGCAACATGACGTATACTTAACTTTTGTTTTGCTGCGATTTGCTTGCCTTCGCTCTATCAAATATTTATTCAAAAAGCCCTCAAGTTCAATTCGATTTATGTTTCTCGCACAGTTTCCGTTTTTATTCCTACCACTTTTTTTTGACGCGCATTTCCACACTTTGCTCATCAATTATTTAAGTTTGGCTCTGTCATAGATGTGCCTTCGTTTGATTCCTTAACTTTTTCCGACTAGCTAAAGTTGTCCGTCTGTCTATTTGGTTTATTTATGTGCGGCTTTATTCGTGCGTGGGCATTTAAATGTGCAGTTTATTTATTGGGCTTTTTGCCTTTGGGGCTTAAAATATCATTTATATTGCCTCGGTCTGATGAAAATATTTTGAATAAAAATGAAAAATTTGTTGAAACAATATTTGTGAAGAATTTCGCTGCCTTTGGCATTACTTTGTGTCACCTTATCTGAATTCCTTGATGCCGACCCGAATTTATTATGATCCGAAATCAATTTCCGTCCATGCCATAAAATTGTCGAATTTTATGTTGATGGTATTTTGAACACAGATATAAGCATAAATTCGTTGAATGATTTCCCACCCGCTGCTTTGGCCAATTTTCTCCATTATTAGCTTAGGCATATCACAAAATTCTTGTTATTTATGAACATTTTAGACGCATAAAATATTGTTGATTTTTTGTTTTTACATAAATTTACCTTTTTTTTCAATAGCGTGTTGCAAAATTAATTATTATTTGCATAATAATTGGAATTAAGGTGAAGGTGAAACGCATCTGTTTTAGATAGGCTGCAAAAGAAAAATACGAATCTTTCAAGAATATATTAATGTGTATATATACACATAAAAAATATGGCGCATAAAGAAAATATTGAAAAACATATAAAAACAAGCGGGCACAGACTTTCATATGCCTGCGGTCCACGTGTTGTGTGTGTGTGTGTAATTTTTCACATTTGTTGTGTTTACCCATTTTCAATTTGGTGTGTGTACGCAAAAATATGAATTTTGAATATGGTGCGGTGTCTGTGTCGGTGGCGTATACGCAATATTTCCGCTCTGCTTTGTTTTGTTTATCTAAGCGGCACATGCAGCGACTCCCGTTTGTTTCAAGGCAAACAGGGACAAAGAATTGGCCAAGAAAACCGCCTCTTCATATATCAATTTCAATTATCTGGCATTTCTGGTTGGGTTGGGTTCGGGTTCGGTCGGGTTGAGCTTTTGCCAACACCACTTTTGCTATATAAATTATTGGTTCAAGTTTTACAGGCAGCGTCGAAAAGGACAACCCGAAAAGGATTATGCGGCATGCAATTGGGTCCTGGTCCTGGCTTTTATCAGCCACAACTGACACTGGCAGACACCGGGTGGCAAAAGGAGGCGTGAAAAATGAGTCATAAAATGCAAATAAAAAAAACTCAAGTGTCCTTTGGAGCGAACAGACTCTGGTCTTTGTAAATGTGATTGTCAGGATGGCTTTTCAGTTTTATATGTTCGCTGAAGTCTCCTGTCATCTGAAGACTTTAAGAAGCTTTAAAATGTTTCATATTTGCAATTTCCGCACATAAAGTTTATTTTGGCTTTTGCATGTTTTCACGTGTTTGCTTAACCTTTTGCCCAAAGTTCAATTTGCTCGTTAATATTCTGATAAACAATCGCCAAGATTCTCATAGTTTTCTATAGATATATTCCGGTGATTGGCAGTGCGCCATGTTTGATCTGTTTAGATTTGTCTGGTTTACATGGCCCAAAATTAACACGATCGCCTTTATGGCCAACACCTCTTGTTGCATTGACCGCAGTGCGAAACAGACAATTTGTTTAACGGTATACGGCAGTTTAATTAAAGCTACGGCCACCAAATGCATATCCTACCAAAACTGGCCTCATGTAAACACAAAACGAAACTCGTGCATTTGTATTGATTATTACTCTTAAAATATGGATGAAAATATACATAAATGCGTATATATTTGTAGTGCTGTCTCACTTTTACCTAACTCCAAGCACAGATAATAACAATAATAATAGTCCATAAAATACTTCTGTACACATTACACCGGATTATCTGAAATGGGTTTTCGATTGTGCCAAGGGCATCATTTCCATATTCATTGCAAATTATCAGTTAAATATTTTTATGGCATCGTTACCCGGTACAGGTGCAATTCCTGCGGGCGAACCATTCTAACGACTGCTTGGAGAGCATTTAAATCTGAGGGGGGCAGTTTTAAAGCCAGCTCCAAAGGATACTTGTATTGTACATTTATAGTCGAGTTGAAGCCACGCCCCTCAGTTGAATCTCAGGCTTCGATTATTCCTTGTCTGGCATTTAATGTGTGTCAAGAGCGTTATTAATGTTGCTTCTCTGTGGATTAAGTGGCCATTAGTTGTGCGTTCTGGGCACATATCAGGATGATTGTTTGACTCTTTCATTCCATTAATGACTCACTTGATTGGCATTGCTCAATGGGCCATAAATGCGGCACATACTGTGCTCTACTATGCTCATTTATTATCTACTTATTACACAATTTGCAGTCAATGTTGTGTTTGTTTGCCTCACAAATTGGTTCGCATTTCGCAATTTGGTGGCAGGCGCTTTTCACCTGGCGCAGCTGTGGCACATTTGCTGCATGTGGCACATGTGGATTTTTGCCGTGAGTCAGCTAGTTGCGCAGGCGCATGAAACCGCAACGGTGGCAGCTCTCACCCACTTTGTTGCACGCTGCTCTTCCAGTTTGGCAAATGGGTAACGCACGCAAATTGTCTACAAACGATTGTTGTTGTTGCTGTTGTTGTTGGTGTCTAGCGAAGCGCAGCATTGCGGAAGTTGCAACGGCAGCTGCTGCACGTTCGCTCGTATGTGGCACCCTCCCAACTGCCGCAACCCTTTCTCAGGCTGTCTGCCATGTTGCCAATGGACGCTGACAGCTGCCTTTTGGCAAAATTGGGCTTGGCCCTGGCCAAATACAAAACAATATTGCGCAGAACAAACAAAACTAATTTGGCCAAACCGAAAGGCACACACCCTATTTAAAATGATCAACGATTGAGTCCTGCAACAAACACCAGATGTTGCCAGTAGCTGAAACAATGCAATTAATTATGAATTAGAAAATTAGAATACTCAATGTTTTTAATTTTTATAGAAACTATCAATCTTCCCTTTAAAAATAAATATATCTGATTCTCTCACGACTTTGAAATAATATATGTTAAAGATTTAATATTGTTTTGATAAGCAGAATTTTAAATATTCTATTTTTGATTTTTAATATACAATATAATATAAACAAAATAATTCTAGTGATAGTGACAAAAAGTGTTTTTATTATTTTTTTTTATCGAATTTCTAAAATGATTTATTATGTATGTTTTTTTATGCAAAGTAGCTTTTTTTAAATGTATCTCAGACTTAAAAACTTCAGTTTGCTCCTTAAACAAAAACTCAGTTTAATGACAGCAACCATATTATATTGTGTTACAATCAAGACTTTTTATAATATGCTTTACTATTCCACTGCATCTATTGTTCTCCTATTTCATATTAAAAGCTTGCCCTTTGTTTAGGCATCAATTGGGCAGGGGAAAGAAAATCGATTGTTGCTGCAAATAAAACTAGAAAATTTTCCGTTTTTATTTATAATGACAAGAATCGATTGTCTGCAATCTTTTTATGCCAATTTTGCCAAAAAAACACAAATCTTAAAGGGTAGCAGCTAAAATAGCTCGTTAACTGCCGCTCACGTTTCAAGCTTATTGATAGGGAAAATGGGAAAAAAACCAACGAAGAAGAAGAAAAATTGAAAATTATCTGTGAGCCGTCATCAAAGTGCCGAACGCCGAGCTCCCAGTTTAATCAGCGACTGGCATTGAATGCAATTGAAGTCACTTAGCTATGCAATCTTTCACAGTTTGCAGCAGCAGTTGCAGTTGCAGTTGCAGTTGCATTTGCAGTAGTTGCTGCAGCAACTGCTGTTGGTGGCGGCCACATGCAGTTGTCGTTTTTGTTTTCAGTTAGTTTTTTATTTTCGTTTCTTATCGGAGCGCACGCTTTGTGGCATTTGCTTTGACTGTCAGCTACTGTAGTTTGTTGTTGTTGTTGTTGTTGTTGTTGCTGTTGTTGTTGTTGTAGTTCTTGTCGTTTGCTTTGCCTGCCACTGTCAAGTGCAATTATGGGGCAGACATTCACTGCAACTGCAACGCGACCTCTGACATTGCCGCCAGGCAGTTGGGGTCGACTCCGCGCACATTCGCACCAACTAGTACAGCTATTTTACAATTTAATTAACTATTTACTCGTTGCGTATGGCTTATTTTTCCTGCCTGCATTTGTGAAAGTAAATATCTCATTTTTGATAAACCTATGGCTGTTTATCATGTTGAAAGGTAGTATCTGACCGAAACTTTATGAGTTACTTTTTTAGAAAACAAGCTTTAATCCAGAAAGCTGGTTTACTGCATTGCAAACTAGCTCTTATTTCAGATATGTATTATTTTTATTTTATCATAACTTAATTATAATTTCTTTATCACTTGCTCTCTTTCGCACCTTTTATTTTTACTCTGTATCCCACACTCTGTATAGCTTTGTCCCTTTCTGTATTTTGCTTTCTCTCTCTCTGTAGTCTCTTCAATATACGCAACATATCTTCTCTCCTCCACACATATAATTTTTTAATTCAACATAATCTCTTTTCAGCTCTTGTATTTTATATTATTCATGAACTTTTTAACGTACTATAAAAATGTTTACATTACCTTAATTCATGAGAATTTCATAGAAGGGCGCTCGTTTTGTACAAAATACAAACGGGTATATTCGAAGGCATCAAGCTTTATGTAAAATATTTTCTTAATAATAATTTCTTAATTAATAAATGGCCTAAAATTCATGGCTTGTTTGCTATATGCCATAGCCAGAAAATTAATTAAATTGCCTGGCCAGAAGCATAAGTAAATACTCGTGATGTCATTAAACGTATATATAAAGGAATATATATTAAATTCGTAAATAACTTTGGCTGCCTTGATGACAAACACAAGCCGCTTTGTTGTTTGTTGCTCTCAAGTATTTTCAAATTAATTTTCAACATATTTTTTTCTTGCTAAATTTTGGCAGCTTTTAGAGGAAAA
The DNA here is from genome assembly GCA_004143825.1 of Drosophila micromelanica. Taxonomy (NCBI): domain Eukaryota; kingdom Metazoa; phylum Arthropoda; class Insecta; order Diptera; family Drosophilidae; genus Drosophila; species Drosophila micromelanica. Next base: position 25,210 of record SCDY01001434.1, read on the forward strand.
TTCTGAAAAAAGGGCGGCCAAATTGTTGGGGCTGTGTTTTGTAGCGTTACGAAGCTATTTTGCTGTCAATTATTTGGACATTAATTAAGTACATTTTGCTGCTGATGTGGTCTTAACTGGCATTTCACCTGAACTGGGCACATTTGGAGCATCCTGCATGGCGTATTCCTTATCCCTCCCCCTCCTCCACATTTAAGCGCTTTCAATTGAATTTATTTGAACTTTTTACGTGGCTAGCGAGCAAATGGGCTAACTAATTTGCATGCCGGAGGCCGCATGTGAAGTTAAAAGTTATTGGGCCATAAATAACGCCCGGCCGAATTCTAAACAAACATTTCCCCGAGAGTCAAGACTGTGAAAGTTTTCCACTTGATGCTGTCTGTCTGTGTGAAAATTAGCATAAAATGTTTGGCATTTTGGCATTTGCCGCTTGCTGCCAATCGTAAAAATGTTAAATGTAAAGAAGAAGCAAAACCTGAAAAAAATGCGCATACGCTGCGTTGTGTCCAAAGCCCAGAAACTCAGCTCATAAATGGCCTAATTTTCTTTTATTTAGATGCACATTAAGCTCTTCTTGATTGTTCGCTGCGGTTCGCAGACTTTCAACGAAAGTTCTACACCCAAAGACGCCCACAAATGTGCGGGCAATGTGGCGCGTGGGCGTGGCCATGGTCTATGGTCGCCTAATTGCTTAATTGAAAGCCAAAGGCAAATTAATAATGCCGTCGATTGCCGCCTAATTGTAAAATATCAAAAGACAGGCTACCAACCAAGCGGCGTATACGCAATGTTTTAGTGATTTGTGCCCTTTGACCTCGAAGCGTTGCGAAAGCTTTTCAATTAGCTGTCAATTAGTTAGCGTTTGCTTTCTTAAAGCACTCTGTTTGTTATTTTTCTTTTCCCACTTTTTGGCCAACTTACAGTTTTTGCTCAGCCAATATCCAATAAACGTAAAAATTTATAGAGCGTTAAGCAGTTGGGCATGCGTGTCCTGGCAGGTCCTGCGCATAATTTATGTGCTGGATTTTGTGTATTTAAGTTTGAAACATTTTAATTAAACACATTTTGTCAGCTGTCGCTTTAAGCTGAAATTTTTGCTCGCTAAGCTGTGTGCCAAGTGCTTTCACAGTGGCCCAACATAATTGGCTAATCATGTTGGCTGCCTGGGTTCGGCACTTGAATATGATTATGCAAACACCCACTCAAGCACACACACACAAACACACACACACTCACACTAAGAGGCGGGACGCAGGACCAGCTAACCAGCTCAACTCTATCTTGGCCATGTTTTTGGCCTTAGGGCCAGCTCTTGTTGCCCGGGCTTTACGGCACTTTCTCAGTGTGGCAAATTAAAATGGTGACTTTGGCACTTGTGGAGCCAACAGCCAACAACAGAAGAAAAACACTTGCAGTTCTCTCTTTGGTTTTTTAATGAGCTAAGCGAGCGCCCTTAGGCCGACTTCTTACTTTTGGCCATATCTAGCTGGCAGCATCAGCCTCAGCTGAGCGGAGACCCTAGTCGCTATCTGCTGGGCACTTCATTGTTTGCCATTAGTTTGTCAAGCTGTCGCCTGCTTGGATAAAATCTTGGCAGTACAAGCAACTCTACCCCCACCTTCCTACCCCTCTCACACCGCTCTCCCACCCCATTCTTTGCTGTGCTTATCTTTTGCTTTATTTGTCTGGCTTTTGTTTTGAGCTTTCGGGTTGAGGCTTGGCCAGTGCCTAAATGAAAATAATGAAGCACATTTAAATGGCACTTGCCTGGCAGCATAATGAGTGCCAACAGCTGGGCGAAGGAGACACACACAAACACACACACACACACATATAAAAGGACATCTGTTTCCTTTGTGCGCCTTTTAATTATTCAAATTTATTTGTCAGCACAATGTGTGCCCTGTCTTGAATGTCTTCAAGTATGAGTCTTCAAGTATGCATGAGTATTTGTGTGTGTGTGTGTGTAAGACGGTGTGTGTGTGTGTGTGTGAGTGTGTGAGTACCACTTCCGCTAGGCAGCTGTTGCCGCAGCCATCGAAGTCGAGTGAAACCGCAGCGAAACTTTTTAATGAGTTTCGATTCATTGCACACACACACACACACACACATGCACACACACACACACACACACGCACTCGCAGGACATTCACGCACACTCGACAGCCTGCAATCATCTCTGCTTGGAGAGCTACAACAACAAGAGCAAGAACTTGCCGTTTATTAATTAAGTTTGCTTAAGCGCGCATCCTTCGACTCCTTCCCTTTCCCTATTCCCTGTTCTCTCCCTGTTTCCCTTCACCTTTTCCTCAGCTGGGCCACTTGTCGCTGGCTGCTGTTTGCTCTGCCTAAGCAAAGGCAAATACGCAGCTCTGATCTCTTGGCAAACCAAACAAAAAAATAGAAAATAAAAGAAACAAAAATGAAAAGAAAACTAGCTATCCATCCTTCCGGTTATATACCTTTTGCCAGGGTCCTGCGTCCTGATTCCTGGCACCTAGGCAACTTTTACTTAACCTTCAGCAAAAGTTTTGCACGTGGCTTTAATTGCTTTTGGCCCGCTGGTCTTCTATCTGCGCCCTGGGGCGTGGCATTTCTTTGATTAAAATTGCTTTTGATTAGTTAAATGAGTTGAGTGCGGTTGAGCAAATTCCATTTGAAAAGTCAATAAGCGCCGCTGGCCACAGAAAACTTGTGGAAAATGTGCCAATAATTCCACTGCACTCGATAAAAATGCCAAACACACAACGAGAAACAGAGAGAGAACGAAAGAGATCCTGCTTTCTTTTGCTCCGTCGCATTGGTGAATCTCTACACGTTTTTGGTCTCTGAGCCGCTGCCAAAACGTGTCAAGTGCAATGCAGTGTGTGGCAATTGCACAGGAAGCACTCGAAATGAGGCAGGTCGTAGGCCAAAGGCCAAATTTTAAAGTGCTTGTAAGTCAAGTGCTTAAAACAGCAGCAACAGCAGCCGAGCCGGGCCAAGGTTTGGCAGCAGATGCTGTTGGCGAAATATTGCGCATACGCCATGTAAGACGATTTTTACTCGCCCGCCACATAAATCACCTTTGATGCCTTACAAATGAAATCTCTCAAATGAGAAAAAGAAAACAGCATTAACTTTGACGCAACAAAACACAAAAAATGAGACGAGCATAAAATTTTATTTAAATGACAACAACAAAATGCGTGGACCCAAAAAACATGAAGGCGACACACGGAGGGGGCCCGCCTGTCGTGTCAACAGTCGCTCAATGGCACAAGACATAAATAAATAATAAACAGACGCGCGAAACTGAAGGATTTTCGCACGGGTTTTTACTTTATTTAGCTTTTACCACATCCATAGTAAATTATTATTCTGCGATTGTATTTTGTTATATACATGATTTTTTGTAAGTAAAAATAGACGCGTTGAAATTGTGGTAAAAGGCGGTCAGCAAACGGTGCGTATGAACAATGTTTAAAATGAAATATACGATGATGGTTTCCGGGTGGGCTTTATATCACATGGCGTGGCATGTGATGGGAGATCAACTAGTGTCAACTAGGAAGCATATGAAATGGATATAAAAAATCTGTTAATTTTAAAGTTTGAAATGACTTTTGCAGATATCTTAGTCAAAAATGTAAATACATCGATGCCTTGCAAAACAATAAATATATATATACAAAAAAAAAAAAAAAATGTAAATATTATGAAAATATCGTTTTTTTGATTTGCTTACTATTTGATTTGATTTTATCTTGAAATTTATGTACAGCTTTTATTTGCTGAGCAATTTATTTAAAATGTCAATACCATAAATGCCTTTTGTCTAAAACAATATAAAAATGTTGCCATTATTTAATTAAGAGCTCAAACTGTTTGAAGTGTCTTCCAGCCAGGCGGCAATTAAGATAAATGTCAGTTTGGCGCAAATGTAAAGTAACATTTTAATCAATTTTGTCAATTAAATGAATGGACATTTGTAAATGGCTGCAGCGCGCTGAGAGCATGCCCAGTACACAAAAGAAAGGAATAGGGAAAGGGAAGGGAAAGCGGCCAGCATCCCTAACATAGATTGACAAAATTTAATTAAAAAACTGCCAACGTTAAATGAAACTGCCATTTGAGTTGCTTTTAAGCAATTTAGTTCATGTTAGAGAACAATTGAATTAGTTGCAAAACTTTGTTGCACTTTGAAACTGAGACTGCTACAAAATACTGGAATTTTTGGGGGCCAATCTTGGCAAATGCTATTATAGCTTGGCGCAATTTCGTTGAAGTAATTAAAATAATGAGCAATTTTTGCCAGTGAGTCACCGCGTGCGGTATGTACAATAAATAATTAATGAGCGGCAGCGGCACCAATAAACAATTCAATTCAACAAATTAACGGCAACAACAACAAATAAACAATGCCAACAATGCATGGCAAAAATGCATTCATTGCAAATACGCCTTACGAGTTGAATCGAACGTCGTCTCGACGACACCTTGACATTGACTTTGCCCCAAGTACACTGCAACAAAAACAAAAACGCGCAAATTGAATACAATCATAGTTGAAATGTCCTTATTGGGCAACGCTCCGCTCCAATGCCATAGAAATTGTGCGTGAGGTAAAAAACTGAAACTAAAAAAAAGCGGCCGCCAATCAGCAAATTGCTTTAATTTTGTGCGAAAGTCGAGCGCAAGTTTTTGTTTTTGTTTTTTTATTGCCATTGTGGCAGCTGCAACCTCACAAATTGCTAAATAATGTGCGTGGCCTCGTTTGGGTTTTCGTTTTTTTTTGTTTTGTTGTTGTTGTTTTCTTCTCTCATTTGTGCCTTGCAGCTTAGGCTTTTCACTTCGGGAAAGTCGCATGGAGCTGGCACACGCATCACTCATACGCCCCGTAGTAGCTGTGACATATGCATGTCCAAGTGTTCTTTTTTTTGCTTGTGCCACACCCATTTGTTATTAAAATTTCAATGCCAGTGCGTTGCGTGTCATTAAACGTGGTCTCAAGTTCTTATGCTCAGCATTTGCTTTTTATGGCCCAAACAAATGTTGTCCAACATTTCCGGCCGCACGTGTTGCAAGCTCAGTGTGTGTTTGTATGTGTGTGTGTGTGCAGGGTGTGTCATCTATCGATTTCTATTAAAATAGAAAAAGTTTTTCTATTTAATTAAAGTCTTTATAGTTTTCTAGTTATAATCAACTAAAAACCCGGTGATATTTTTAAACTAATGTTACATATTGTTCATAAGGCATCGATGCCTTGCAAAACAATAAAATTAAAGTCTATGCATAATTTGTCACATTATGAAATAGACTGGAACTGTCAGAATTTCATCATAAATATTTTGCAGGCAACATTAAGTTTTTTTTTATGTGTTTAGTTGGCCCAAAACTTTTGATTGGGCAAAAGTCAGAAAGTCAGTTCTTTTTAAAGGCTGTGACATAGATAAATGACCAGCGCTTTTCACGCCTGCTGCTGGCTTATTGCTTAAGACCCATTTGGAGAGAGAACCTGCAGCTTAGCTTGGGAATTTGCAGCAACCTTTGTTGCTGTCAGTTTTTTTTTGATAAAATACCTGATGAATTTCTCTCACACTCACTCTCTATCTGTATAAGGCCAGCTGTCAGCCATTTGTCATAGATTTTGGCTGTTCAACTTTCTTTCGTTGTTCGAGTCAATCACAATTAATTGCGCTTTGAGCAATTATTGTAGATACCTGCATGGCATTGCAACATGTTGGCCCGTTAGAATGCAGCAGCAGCCCTGCCACACGTGTGCCACGTGAATTGGCAATCAGATTGCATATCGCTCATACGCAACGTGCGCCAGCCGTCGCTCACTTAACATATTCATGCGGGTAATCTGCATACTTGTGCACGTGTGTGTGTGTGTGTGTGTGTGTGATAGTTGCGTTAACAAGCTGATTGCTGTTGCCGTTGCACGTGTCCTGTGTGCATTATCCTGCTGCCACCCCTTCGGCCCCTCGTCTTTGTGCCTGTTGCTGCCATACTTTGGCTCAAATGTGTGCCAGCTGCCGTTTGTAATTATATTTACTGTGCCAATAGTTGCCAGCCACAACTTTGTTCCACTTAAGCAACAACAATAGCAAACCACAACAGCAACAGCAACAACAACATCAAAAGCAACAGCAGCATTAACAACCAGCTTTGTTGCCGTCTAATCAAAAACAGTTTGCTTTCGTTTTGGCCCAAATGAGTTTTGCACTTGTTCTTGCGGCTTGCAACTAGTTGAAATTGAATATAATTAGAGCTTGGCTATTGCAACAAACTAACTCTATCCACCCCACCCCTTTCCTTGCTCTGAACGCTAATTGCATGAAATTACTTCATCTCTTGGCGAGGAGCTCTCACGGCTGTCACGCCGGATGCCGTCATTTAGGCGATGAGCCTGCGTTAAGCTACAAATCGCTTGCCCCAAACTCTTCTCGTTGCATTCGAGTGTTAAATGTGGCAAAATTTCACTAACGCCTTTAAGCGACACAAAGTGAAATGCAGGCCTAGAAAAAAAACTAAGAAATAAACAGAGAGGGTGAGAGAGAAAAAAAAACAGCAACAACAACGTTGAGACCAGCCACAGATCAGACAGCAGCAGTCGACAGCAGCAGCAGCAGCAGCATCAGCATCAAAACGCAGCTTGTCATGTCCAGAAACGTGCAGAAGGAGGGGCGGGGCAAAAGTCAGACGCAGCTAGGCAGACCAAAGGAAATTGGCATCAAGACGCACGCAGTGGCAGCAAGAGCTGCAGCCAATGGTCCTAACAACATCGCGTACATGGCCATATTTGAGTTTCGCAATTGCCAACATTTGGCGCTGGCTTTGATGACTTTGGCCCGTCCGTCTCTCAGTTTGACTAACCGAGCGTCTGTCCGCCCCGCTGTCTGTCTATCTGTCTGTCTATTTGGCGATCGAGTGAGTCTGTGTGTTCTCAGGCATCAATGGTCATCGCTTTGGCTTTGACTGTGGCTTTGGCCAAACCTTGGTTTTTGTTTTGCTTTTGGCCTGCTGTGTTTATTTTTTTCATTAAACAGCGACAAGTTCCAGCAAACACTCTGCCAACTGAAACGGCGGCTATTTGCAGTTGTTGTTGTTGTTGTATTTTCCACTCCTGCTGCTGCTGTTGCTGCTGCTGTCTCTTTGTCTGCCTGCGAAATTTATTGCAATGCATTTTTCCATTTACGTCACGCAGGTATTCGCAATTTTAACGCTTTAAAGTCAGCATTCGAGACAGAAGAAAGCAAAGCATGGAAAATGTGTTGGAAAATGTCAAAATATACAATATACAAATAATATAGGTACACGCTAGTCCCACGATAGTCCGAATTGTATATCAACATAAGGTAAAAATTTATTTTCAAAAACGAATTAATTTTAAATCTGTAAAAAAGTATGGGGTTAAACCATGAAGGATGAATAAAAGATTTTTTTTGAAAAAAAATCAAAAAAAATTTTTTTTCAAGAATGAATTAAAATTGAATACAGAATCAAATAAGAGGTTAAATTATGAAGAAAATGGTAAACATCATGAAAATCGGTTCAGTTTTGACAAAGTTATGGGACTTTGAAATTTAGCAACTACGGATTCGGGAATTTTTTTACAAAAAATCGACCCCCTCAAAATCACCTTAAATGTTGCGTTTTATACTAATTTTGATACGCGCAATCGATTAAACATAAAATTTCGCGATTCTAAAATTTGAAAAAAA
>SCDY01001435.1:0-29128 GCA_004143825.1 Drosophila micromelanica
ATAGCGGCGAAAATAATTGCGTTCATACGGACAGACGGACAGCAAGACGGACATTGCACAAACCCAATATACTCTTTTCACTTCGTGAACGAGTATAATGAGGCAAAAATAAATTAAAATAATACGTTCTTGGGACAGTTCGGTGCCTAATCCGCATTCGTTCATCAATCATACGCCGCATAGGCTTACAGAAACGTTTTCAAAAGCGCGATATAAGAACCGGTTGTGCTGAGTATCTGCAAGTTATGTAAAAAACAAAAAAAAAACAGAAAACAAATTTACATTTACATTTATTTTTTTATAATAAAGCCATACCGAGCTAAAGACCGGCAGCGAAGGCGTAAAAAACGGCACCGCAATTGTTTTTGGCCGCTGCGAGCGCCGCAATATCATTAAAATCATTTGTCTAGTCCTCGCATCGCATTTGTACCACTCAATGTCGTAGAGAGTGTCAGCCACAGCCAAGCTCTATGGGAAAGATAGAAATTGTAAAGTGAATGGGCGATGAAAGAAGCAGCTGCAACAGTTTTGTTGTGTAATTAAAATTTTATCACAAGTGCAGTTTGCGTTAGGCATATTATTATTTCATGTTTTGCGTCAGCTCCGCTTAATGTTTGGCGCTAAACTGAAATTGCAGAACAACAAAAAGGAACAGGGTTCCAATATAACGAAGATTATATACTCTTGCAGACAATATTGTTAGTTAAATGGATTCTTGCATACAATTTTTGTATATACGTTACTAATTGCGTGGCAAAACTTGAATACCCTCCGCATGGGTATCAAAGAGCAGCAAAAAACATTACATGAAAATTACTAACACTTTCGCGGACGTGATTGCCGCCGTAGCAGAAGATGTAGAGCTCCGTCAGAGCGGCAACGCTGTAGGAAATGTAGGTTAAGCCGCTAAGCGAGGAGGTGTTCTGCCCGTGGGTGAGTCCGTCGATGTTGTGGAGTGGGGCGAGTTAAACGAGAAAGGAGAGTGTGATAAGAGCTGTCATTAATTGGAAAGAAATGGCTGGCTGCTAAGTTAAAATGTGCAATTGCAAATTTGTTATGGCTTAGAATTCATATCGTTTAAGCTATTTATCAATAATTTATTTATTATTTGTGAAATTTAGCAAGAAAATAAGAAATTAAAATAACACATAATTGAGGAAATGATTATAGGCTCACCAACATGATATCCAAAATGGTCGAACAGAGAACGAAAGCAGCGAACAGGAAATGCATTAAAACAATAACCGTGGACAGGCGCGTTAAATCCGTACACAAATCGATAATCGCATTATGGCGCTCGACGATTATGCCAAGCTGGGCCCGTATGTCAGCATTTATTGATGCGGTGTAAATCTCCACTGAAGAGAACATTTTAGAACCTCTCCCTTCTTCTCATTTCCCTTTGGCAACCACATACCTCCATTGAGATCGGCAAAAACAGAGCGAATATCTTGCTGCACTATCCGAAACACACCGCTTATATAAAGGCAGCTGCACACAAAGAAACCATCGACAAAGCTGAAGGTGCAAACAGTGCAGGCGCCGGAGAGAGTCAGCAGAAAATAGGTGAACGGAAACAGGGGAGCCTCTGTCGCAAAGTCGGGTAGTCTAGAAATATAATTTAAATGTTAGTGTCGTTGAAAATCCAACTAAATACGGGATGGGATTTTCAACGCTAGTACTTGACCGGGACGGCGACTATCTCCAATGTTGTGTTTGGTTAAGGATTATGGTAACGTCTGTGCAAGACTCTCAACTCACATTATATTGAAGGGTAGCTCCATTTGCCCAGGTAACGCTCTCCACCAGCGGTAAATTCCCAAGATTAGCGGTTGGGCAGTGAAGGCAATATTGGTTGTCGTGCCAGAGCTAAGCAATAATAGACTAAGACCGTTTGCAATTTTGGAGAAACCAACAAGCATTTTCTGCGCCTCGTAACTTCTACTGGCGTACAATATATCCCGTAACCGCTGTACAAACTCGAACCACTGACGACGGTATATAAAGAATATGCTCAACTTGATCACACACAAGGCCATTGTGCTACCGGGACAGAAGGCCTCCAGGGCCCTAACCAAATTGTCAAGGTTGGCAAGGCCATAAAGATTCTCGCCACAGGCACCGATCAGTATAAGAAATAAGCTGAAAGCGCAGAGCAGATTCCTAACCCAACTGCGGTGCTTCTCTGGCCAAATACCCACAATTAGCCCAGAGAGACGGGGAATCCGATAGAAGCTCTTCGCAATAGGTGGCTCAATGCTGTCAATCATTATTCGCGGTATCTACTAACGAAAGCCGATCACACAAAACTACCGCCGAATTCGCTCCAAGCAAATGTCAAGTCAAAGTACACAAATGTTACCTCGGTTTTCCTTTAATACACTCAGGTTCGGTTGTCTCGCGGAGAGTGCTAAGGTCCTCATGGACTCTCATTTTCGTTGAGGGAGCACTGGGCGAAGCTAGACAGACTTTGGCAAAAGTTTTAATTGCTATTGTGCCTAAATTAATGTTTGCTTTCTAAGGCTTTCTTATAAGTGGTTTATACTATTACCTATGACACGCCATCTGTTCCGAGCACTTCCCGGACATTTGTGAGTCACCTTGACTTATCAGCTAATTATTTACTGTTCTCGATAACTGTTATTTTCAACTTTATTGTTGTTCAACAAATCACAAACACAATAACTTAAATAAACGCGTATGCTGTAAAGTTTCCAATAGGCATTTTAATTTGTTTTTAATTGTGAAGTTAATAACATCACCGACCGATGAAAGTATTTTATTTCTATACCCTAAACACAGCTGCGAGCTGTAGTTACATACAATTCAACATGGATGGGTGAAAACCTATGAATGCGAGAACAAAAACCCTGTCAAATAACTGGTAAATACCGATTATAAGAAACTTGGTGGGTTATCTATCATATTAAATAAAATAAAATTGCCGTACTAAAGTGAGCTGAAAATATTTAAATTCGTACTAGAAATTTTACTACGATTCGTACTCTTATTCGTAGTAAGATTGTAGAATCGTGCATAAGTCGGGATTGAATCGTCAAATCAATACCTAAAATTCTTAGAAATAAGTACGAAATATTTAATTTTTAATAAACAGTGCGCCACGAAAGGAAAGGTACACCAATACAACTTTTAGAAAAACAGCTTTATTTTTAATATATTTTTACAAAAATAAAAAATTTAATAGTATAGATTTATATATATATTAGATTTGCAGGTTAAGCAAATTTGGTGTTTATAGTTCGTTACAATAAAAAAAACTAGAAATTTGATGTTGTCATTGTGGCTTATTAATAATATTGGCCTTTATTATAACTTAATTTTTCTTGGATGCTTTTGGTGGCTAGCCTTCGTTGCCGTCCCCTTCTTCGCCATAAATTGTGACTAGCATTTATTCATGGTTTGGTTCAGGGCCGTAGCGCCTCCATCGTCATGCATCATCGTCAGCGGCATCATTCCAGCATTCCATTGAGTTATGCGCCAATAAATTTGTAGTTTTCACTTGCACCAACATAAATTCACGCAAACGCAGCTGTTCTCTTCTGTACTGCAATGTGCTAATTTATTTTACTGGTTAACAAAATATTAGATAGCTTTCAGATATCCGCTAATTCTAATTGCTCATTACCATGATTTTTACTAATTTTCGTATCGTAAATTTCGTATCGTATAGTTGATAATTACATATTTCATTGTTTTCTAAATTTTTTCCATGTCTTTTGAAGCACACACACACACACACACACATCTAAATCGACTCGGCTAGTGATACTGACCAAGAATATATACACATTATGGAGTCGGAGATGTTTCCTTTTGCTTCTTACACAAGTTTTATGTACCAAGGTTCAAACCAACCAGGCTTATTGATGTGGAAAACCAGCCATGATAATAATTTAAAAGCGCATAAAAAAGACGTAGTGAGTCGAACGTGGCGGTAAAATGACTGATAATCTCGGCATTGCTGCACACACGCACGTGTCAACTTCGTGAAGGAATATTTTATAAAGGATTCAGTATAAATAGAAGCAGACAGCAAGATGCGTGTGTTTATGATCTCGGATATGCTATCTGGTCGAGATCATAAATATTATACCTTTACTTCGTTACAGAATTCCCAACGAAGTAATGAAACCTATTGCTAAGGCATACAAAATGTGTATTTAAGTATTCAAGTAAGAAGAATATTGTAGGGACTGCCCGGCTAGGAAATACCCTGTCAGTGTGCAATTGGCTTGGAAAATTTGTTCAAAAGATGCATCAAAATGAAATAAGTTTGGTATGTTCCTCATAGTAAACGAAAAAAAAAAAGAAAATTATAGATTTTATAGCTTCCGAGATCAACAGACTGACAGACAGGCGGACATATCTAGATCGATTCGGTTGTTGACCCTGATCATGGGTTCGGATCTGCTTTCTTTGGCCCAATATACCCTATTTATCCATTTTAAATGGGTTCACGGTATAAAAATCGCCAATATTTTTACTAAGCTTCAATTCAAATACCGATTGGGGGGAGAAGGTTGCAAAAACTACTGAAATAACCCACGTGAAAGTTACCACTTGGCACAAAACGAAGCCCAGATCCGCATATCCATGAATTCATATGCGAGCATAAACTGACGAGCACATGTGCGATAATAAAATGCAGTTGGCAATTCGTGTGGAGAAGCTACAGATATTTGTCCTGTTTTCCTTTTCCGTTCCGTGCTCGCCAAACACCACCTCGAACCAGGCACCTCCCCCAAAAGAGAGTGGAGCGCATAAACCAACAACAGAAGAGCGAGAACAACAACGAACGGGGCAATGTGTTGCACATTTGGAGGCAAAGTTGCGGAAATGTGTGAAAATTGTTAAGCACACATTTGCCCAAACAAGGAAAAGAACAAGCGAAAGCAGCGAACTGAACCAACGGCAGCAGCAGGTCCTGCAGGATGGGTGAAAACGCAATTGAAAAATGCCACAGTTTTGCATAAATCAGCAGAAAAGCACCAAATTTCCGCACATGCAAGCACAACACAAAAGAACACAAAACACACGACATCAGAACACAACACAGCTACGCAGCACTTGCTAGCTAACCGGGCAAACATAGCCGCAGATTAGTGCCGTAAACACGGTCAAGTTGCCAGCTGCGCGCTTTCAAGGGGCTCGTGCATTCAACGCAAATATAATTTACTGATAATCCGATTGGCAATCAAGCGACGCACGAGCATTTCCGAATTACAGAAGTTTGCCTCTAAAATCTCCCAATCACAGAGTATTTATACATTCCCCCACTCTCATGGTAATGTACTTGCATATTAACATATTGCAGTTGGTTTTGGCCAAGATCAACGCTATATTATAGTAATAGTATTTGGTATTTGGACGTGACCTATTTCGACAAGACTAAGTCAATAGGATCAAGCGCCATCTTTCAGCAAAGAATTTGTATATAGTAAATTTAACCGGGCTGCTATAGAACCAAATTCAGAGCACTATATTTTGTGCAACTAAAGCTAAAGGCAATAAATGAAAACTGAAAACTCTAAACAGCACGCTACAAAGTCGTGGTTGACAAACCGACTCAACATAACTTATATGCGTATACGTGTCTGCGTCCTCCAGGACGAGCCAAACCCAACAAAAGTTATCTGTCCAACAAGCTTTTCGAAGCACAATTCCCTTTGTTTGAGGTTTTATTTTTAGTTTTTGAAAGAGCAAACCTAACATTTACGTAACAAACTTAAAAACACCTGTAGGAGGACTATGACGTGTAATAACAAAAGTTTAGTTCTGGCTCCACCGTATTCCGTATGTTTATGTTTACTGTTGAGATTAGTTGATTGGGAAAATAGTGTTGCAGTGTTCTTATATATATGTATGTAGCTCTGATGGGTTAAACTCCGAGACACCGCAAACAAACATCACGCTTCATCACGATGTAGTCCTATTTGGCTAACAATGACTTTTGTTTGTTTACGCACAAAAAAATTTGGTGCCTGATTCAGAGTGAAAACATCTTTTTCGAAAAGTGTTCAATTGTATGCAAAGAAAATTTGGCTGACACCCCATTAAACCATTCCCTACCATGAATACAAGATATATGTATATACAAATGAAAACCTTCTTACAAAAAATTTCGTTAGCTGCACATTAAGAAAATATTGTGAGATGGAATCGAGAAAGAAAGAGAAATCGAGCATTAAAGCACGATAATTTTTTCCTACTGTAAGTATACAGCTTACTTTCTTGAAACAATATTTGATGTTATAATGAATCAATGAAAAGCTTATAACGATCGGAAGTTTACATTTCTTATAATTTGGAAATGTGAAGAAAAATCGGAAAGGAGTACATAATCCCTGCAGACAAAACGGAAAATTAGCACCAGTCATAAATACATAATATCTGAGCAAAACAAACACACGTTTACATAGGTGTTTGTGGCTTTACAGAATAGCTAATAGCTAATAGCAACTAATTACGACCGACGACGAGCTCATTACCTGTCCCGCAACAATGCTGACTGTGCCACCCGGATAGAAAAATAATACAAGCAAATTAATAATAAAACACTCAAAAAGTTACCTTCTTGTTTCTAAATCGCATTGCTTATCTGTATAAGCCTAAAGGTTCCGGGTTTATATCAATCTGATTTTGCTGCAGTTAATTATTAATGTTTTCAGAGAGTGCTTAAAACATTCTATATTGCCTGGAATATAGTTCTTAGATTTATTGTTTGGACTTTTTTAAGGTAATTTTGTTTAAAATATAATTTGTTTATTTACTTTATTTAATATATATTTTAAACAAACGGCTCTGTAAAATTTTATCTAATGTAATGTATTTTCTAGAGAATTTTTTTGTTTTCTTTATAATGTGCGTTTTCTTATAATAGATGAAATTAAATTGGATCAAAGGCGTCCTTTGCACAAGACACCTGTAGCGACATTCACAGAGTCAGAGACTGGCACATCAGAGGTATAAATGATACATATTGCAAGGCTAAGCAAACTACGAGCCAGGATTTGATAATATAATATTGTAGAGGAACAATATATTTCAGATTAAATAGTAGGTCTTCATTTAAGAGAACATAACGTGAAAAGAGACAAGCAATACATGTTTTAAAGTTTTGTTACGATAGTCCGATTAGTCCGATTTTTTGAATATATGAGCATTTAATATCTTTCACACTAATGTGTTTTTGTTTGATATACTATACTTGAAATAGTAACAATGAATTTCTTTGCCTTAATCGAAAAAAGTCGTGAAAGTATTTTAATAAAATTTTAAATGGATGCATTCCGAACATTGTACAAAGTTACTGTTACAATAACCAATTAAATAATATAAATCACATATTAGCTTGAATGATTGTTTTTTGAGTGTTCTTCCAGTTTTTAGGCATGCATAAATCGCAGCCGTACCTGTTCTAGTTTCTGTTGACGCTCCTTTATTTGAGGTATAGTCGGTGCTTGTGGCAGTTTCATAGAGCTCTGACAAAGATCTCCCAAAACGGAATAAGACGAGTGCAAGTCACGCATGAGTGCATTAAAGGTCTCAATTTGACTTTGTAGATGACTGCTCGTCCAATTGGCGTGATCCTGTAGTTGTCCACAACGTAGCCGCAGTTCATTATTACAGGCATTCAATATATGGGCGTAGGATTGGGTGCAGTCAACTTGTTGACTTACACGACTATTTATTTCTCTTTTTTCGTTAGTTTTACGCCATATTTCAATACACAGTTGACCCATTTGCTGATCAAGCTTTAAACAGTGGTGGCTCAGTGATAACAGTTGTTCCTGACACTTTTCCATCTGAGTCTGCAGATCGACTTCTACATCTAACATGCGGCGTTGCTGCTGTTCAATAGAATTCATCGTTTCTTCTTGGTCTAACAATTCCAGCTCCAGCTCCTGCAACTCTTGCTGAAGAGTTACACTCTCTTCGATATCGGCCGATTTGTTTTTATGATCTTTGTAGCTTGAAGTCATGCAGACAGGCAAACAATCATAGTCCATTCTGTAAAAGTCTAAATCGGATATCCAGTCGTCGGTTTTTGTTGGTGAAAAGTCTAACAAAAAATCAAACAGCGGCATCCAATGGCTCACAGAAGCACTAGGCATCAATAGCCAAGATTTGTTCAATTTATGTGGATATTTCAGCAGCTGCATCGCATGAATCGCTTGCTCAATGGAGTTTTCTTTGACCATCGGTTTCAGCCGAATACCCGTAAATGCGAGCAAATGACGGATAATGCTCACAAAGTCATTAACATTCATGTTGCGAAGTCCTCGTTTTGCAATCGCACGAAATGCAGTAATTTTCTCCAGGTATGTCACAAGCCGGTGCTCGATGATTTTCAAATCTTCTGTGCCAAAATCTAACCTACGCTTTAGCAGAATTTCCTTTCCCTTACGACCGAAATTGGGCGAACGAACCTCATTCGGTTTCACAACTGAATTCCCGGAATTTGTAGGAATGGTAACTGGACGACCTTTTTTATGAAGTGGTGACTGTAGCAGTTGCTTCGTGTGTCGTGGCATCGTATGAAGGCTCCCCAGGATCGAAGTGGAGCTCTGTGTTATTTTTATAGTTGGCCCTGGGAGAGGCCACATTATTTGTTTCTTTTTGGATGTGGAATTTGAACTTATCTTCATATGCAGTGGCGACTGTAGAAGTTCCATGGTACTGCGCGGTTCTGTGGGACATCTTTATTTTAATCTTGCAATACAGCTCTAAACTAATGCAAGAATAATATTAACATACCGTAAAAATTTGTTTGGAGTTTTTAAACTTCTGCCGCTATCTACAAATTCTTTTTCAATTTGACTAGGAGTCCGAAATTGCTTGTGTTCCATTGTTTTTGAATTCGTTATTTTCTAGGCTTTGATAAAGTAAAACAATATTATTGTAGTCTACACAGCTGTCATCATCTTTGTGCGTTTGAGCGGCGCAATTGTTGAAATTATTTCGACTTACACAATTGATGCTAAGGCCGGGCAGCGTTGCCACCTATGCCTCTTTGTATTCGATAATATACGAATGTCGATCGCTGAGGCGTCTATCGGAAAAAACATATCGATAAGTGTTTCAAGTAGACTCTATCATGTTTAAAAATCAATTGAATTAATAAACTTTTAAGTTATTGGCCATCCTGTTAGATTAGATTAGAGCAAGTAATGTAGCAAATAAATGGAAGGATTCAGATTTGTCGTTCCTGTTGTCCTTGAAAATTGGCACCGCCAACGTAGCCCCACAAATTGGTGATATCAATATTTTCCCAAAAATTACAGTACCAAAATACTGTGTACCGTTACTAGCGACTGCAGCTGCGAGCTTAGTTGCTTTAAAATAGGGCGGAAATTAATTGATTTGATTACTGTGATCATTTTTTACCATAATAAATATAATTTTTTTCTTTTTCTGTAAATGTTTTCAAATGGCGTTTCAAATAAGTTAACTATAATCGAAAAGTAGTAAGAGTCCAAGGGGAAAACTACGCGTACAAAGGACGGAAATAATTGAATCATGAAATCAAAGTGTTGTTGTTGTCGACATTGTACCTATTATACGTCTTGATTAACACCAATAAAATAGTTGCTGAATAAGCGAAAATAGCATTGGTTAGCAGTATTTTTACTGCAAATGCATGAATTGAATATTGACACAACAGTTTCCGGTAGTCGATTGCGCATATCACTAAATAATTTTGCATTTATTTTATATAATACAGTACACGTTGCATTAAACTAATTTAATATATAATGTTCATATATGTATAATCATATAATTTATAAACTTTATACGCCTTCATTACATAACTTTCGCTTGCATAACTACACATCAACCTGTACGTGTGTGTATGTATGTAGTTGTCTCAAATTTCCTTTAGTTTGCATACATACCCAAGTTTACAGCTCGTTTTTGCTCTAAATTTGGTAACAACAATTATTGCTATTTTAATGATATAGTTATGAATTTAAGTGTGTTTCGTTACAATATTTTTCAGTATAACTACTTTGTTTTGCGGTGTTAAGAGTTCTCATGAAAATTTTTCTCCTCGTTTGTTTTTTTTGTTAGTTTTGTGTGCTTTTGCATATTAAATAATTGTTTAACATTTAAAAATATTTATCTCACAGTTGCACCTCACAAAATTCAACTGATGGCCAAATAAGTGTTTGTTTTCTTTATGATAATAGCAATTTGAATTATTTACAAATTTGTATAAAACTATAAAATAACATAAAGTTTTACATTCCTTGTTTATTGCGCATGCATTTTTAATATTGATTTATTTGTGGACCGTTTGAACGACTAACAAGTTAAAATTTTGTTTATTTAAAAACAGTACTCAAAGCTTTTAGAGCTCATTTTGTGTCTGTGTGTATGTGTTAATTATTAGAGCATATGGCCAAAACTTAACAGAAGTGCACAAATTGAGCCAAAGACGCATAGGAAAAAATTATGTGTTTTTTTTTTCTTTTTTTGGAGTAAGTGGTTATGTAAACATAGGATGAATCCCAAATTAGGGAAAGCTGAACATAGTGTCTACATTAATATTATACATTCATATATGTATGTAGGTATGTAATAATAACAGTAACTATCAACATAACGGACGACGACGGGACGCTCAATTGGAATTAAACATTAATCAACAAACTGACCACAAATCGACTACCACTCATTCCTGGCAGAAGCCCTCAGTCTCCTCAATGGCAAAGGTCAATTTTTCCACTAGCTGATCGTAACTTTTATAGGGCGGCAAGTCTAAACGGTTAAAGCATGTATGTGAGCGCGGTAGCCACGTTTCCTTGCCCACCTTTTCGATGCAGAAGCGCTGCGGCCCATTCGAGCCCATCAGTTCTGCGAAGCCGCCGACCGGAACACGACATGTACCCGTCACAAACTGCAACAGACGGGCGCGCTTCTCGTTATCCGTTTCGCGTACAAACTAAATTGAAAAGTGATGTGAATGTTCGGTTAATCTGATAATGTCAATTTAACAGTTTTACACACCTGCCAAAACCAGACCACTTGCTTTGAATTGCGATTGTAATGTCTATATATTGTATTACGCTGCCAGTCTTCCACATCCACGTCCTGCATACCGCACAATATCAGCTCTAATTCACGCTCGTCAAAGTACTTCAGCCACTCCAGGGGCACAACTTCGTTGAAGCCCTCAAGAAATGTTTTGGTTTGCTGCTCAATACCACTAAAAAAAAGAAGTGAGTAAACTCTTAAATCTGTAGAGGATTTCTAGAATGGGTTAACTAATTACCGTGTCATGCGCCACTCGGTCATGAGTGTTATATACTCCTCCTTATTCTCCTCTGTGACGCGCTCTTTCTCGCCATTCTCTTTCAGCTCGTGGTGTATTATCTGGCCGAGCACTTCAAAGTCTACGCTGAACCACAGTTCTAGGCCACACTCATCAATATTGTTGTCTCTAACCCAGATGAGTGAATTGTAGAACTCGGGATCAATGGTCTCAATGTCCTTGATGGTCAGCTTCTTGTTCAGCATTCGCTTGTAGAAGGGCATTGTAAAGCCACTATAGATAAAACGACCATGGTAAAGCGCCATCGCAATGAACCGACCAATAAACTTAAAATATTGCAAATGGTCCGGATTGACATAGGACGCGGGATTGATTTGCAGGCTGTAGTTATTCTTGTTCGCGTACTCGAACAGACAATACATGGGATTGAGCACCTCATGCGACAGTAGAAAGAACCACTCGCGTGAGACACCGCCATAGTCGAGACCCTCCTCGCCACGAAAGATTATGTACAGACGGCGGCGCAACTCATAGGCAGGCAGGCGCATAATTTGATGATATGAGTCCTCGAAAAGTGTCTGCCGCGTAACTGTGATCTTGATATGCGAAGGCAACGCATTGCTCTGGCACAGGTAACGGAACTGGGATAGCTTCCAGCGGAAGCTGCGCTCATAGGCGCGCGGTACACCGTATACGCCTTTGGCGCCCTTTGGAGCACCAGGCCGGGGATCCTCAAAGGTCGTGCGCCGTGTGTTGTGATCAACAAAAAAGCGCTCACCAGCGGCCGTATAGCGTATTTCCCAGCCCGGCGGCAGTGGACCCTCGTTAATCAGGCTCACCTCCTGTCCCTGAGTGCGTGGATCCTCCCATTGGGTGGTGCGATTTTTGTGATTCACGAAGTAGACTCGATTGTCAGATTGCACCTTCTTCTCCCAGCCATCGGGCAGTGGCCCGAGCGCATCTTCGTCATCCTGCGTCACCTGCGCCGTCACAGCCGTCGGTTGTTGCTGCTGTTGTGAATAGAGGTATCGTTGATTCCCTTGAGCCACAACGTGAGCGCGCTGGCCCTGCCAGTGCTGGAAGTGCATTAGGCGCTCGCTATTCGGACGTTGCCAGGTGGTCTTCCGCGTGTTGTGGTCCACATAGTAAACGCGACCGCGTACATCCTTTCGTATCTCCCAGCCCGGTGGCAGTGGCGTCGGCTTCTCCCAGTATGTTGAGCGTGTGTTGTGGTCTACGTAATAGCGGCGCCCATACTGATCCAATCGTATCTCCCAGCCAGCCGGCAACATTTCATCTTCAGTTGGCTGTGTCTGCAGCTGTGTATCGCTACCATTGCTTACTGGTATTCCAGTGCCACACACCGGCTGATCCAACGGTCCTCCCGGCAAGTAGGTTGCCTGAGCTCCATTTTCCATCGTGCCATTAGTATAAAGTGGCGCCTGCGTAACTGGACGTTGCTGTAACTGCACCGGCGGCTGCTGTGGATAGGATGGTGTCTGCGTCATAGCCGCCGCGGTGCCATTAACCAGTCGCAGCGGCTGCTGAGGCTGTGCAACTTGTTGCTGTTGTTGCTCCCAAACTGGTGGTGCGGCGGAGCGTCGTTGTTCTGACTGTACGCCATTGGACAGTGGTGAGCGAGTAGCCGCCTGCGGCTCAGCATTGCTGGAGCGTAGACGCATGCGAGCGCGAACGCCTCCATAGATCATACAGCTTCTTCCCGCTGCAGCTGCATCGCTCACCGCAGGATTGACCACCTGAACTGCAGCACCATTTTGCTGCGGCTGGACTTCCTTGCTCATATCCAGCTTGAGGCCATTAAGAATGGCAACCAGTTCACCACTTTTGGTCTGTCTATTGTCCGACTTGGAGGTAACGAACAGATCAATGGTCAGCTCGAGGAACTCGCACCGCCCATTGTAATGGTGCAATATATGGGACAGATGAATGACACGTTCACCGAGCATTGCATCCTTCCGAAAACTTGAATGATCCAGTACCTTGAAGTGGAGCGTCGAATTGGGAGTAATCTAAAAAAATGTCCAAACGCAAGTTACATTTTAGATATATGATTTTTCGCATATCCCTCACCAGCACTGTAAACTCCTCGTTCCATTTTGGCAGATAGCTGTTCTTCACCAAATCTGTCTTCCGCTTGCTCTTGCTGTCTATTAACAACTCCACGTACGGATTGGGTTTAAGAAAACCATTGTTGCGCAGCGATGCCTCCTCGACTGTGAAATTAAGTTTAATGGGATGCATCATTCCAAGACTTAAGCTAATACTTACTTGTCACGCTTAACTGATAATATCCTTGATTACCGTTCCCACTGCCGCTGTTACTGCCAATTGCAGGTACATTCGAACTACTGCCGCTACCTCCAGCTGCCGTTGCACCTGAAGATCCAGGTTGGTTTGGATTCCCAACAACGTTGCTTACCGTTTGTGGAGCGTCGAGGCCGCCGTTGCCAGCACGAGAAGCTGCACCTACTGCCTGACCATTACCATCAGCCATTTAATCGCTGCTCCTGCTCACCTTCGCGACTATTTATCCTGCCCAGCTGATCGCCGCCGTTGGGGGCTGTAAAGAGAAGCGCGTTAAATTGTAAATATACATTCTAAAAACTTTAAACTTTTTTACATGGTGAACAGGAATTATTAATATATATATATATATATGTATATATATATATGTATATATATAACATTAAATACATCCATAAGCAATACATATATATTAATATGCAAATATGTATATATATAGAGTACAAATGGGGAAATTCTTCAAATATCAATGTTAAAAAATCTTACAGCTACCGCGGAACGACTATGCAATTTTTTTAATGTGTTAAAAAAAATTTAACTCAAGAACAACTATCTTTGTGATTGAATATCCTGCATATGACGTGGTTACGCAGTATTTTTAAAAATAACATAATAATAAACCCCTTATTCATAAGATAGCTGTATATTACGATTTTTTTTTTGCCTAAACTTGTGTTTTTGCGGCGATCATGGTTTTTAAGATTATTTTATATATTTTCCATCATATACAGTAGCAATAAATAACAGAGTTTCATGACAAGAGACTAACTTTTCTAGAAGCACACGGTCAGACGGGGTCGGAGAAGTGGAAAAATAATAATACCCTATTCATTGGTGGAAAAAAGTTATATTTTAAAAAAAAGATTAACGTTTAATTGCACTAATATATCAATATAAGTTTGTATATATCCTACGAAAGCGTTTTGGCTCTGCAATAAGACATATTCTAACTAAATATTGAAAGAAGATCCGCTCAGTCAAGAGTACCCGACAGATTATAATTGCCTTAACATCATCCTATACATTACGTTAATTTTCAATTGTACAATTGATATATAATAAAAATAATAACGAAAATTCAATAAAAGAGTTTTTATAACACAGGTTTTAACTGCTTGCGCAAAAAAGTGATCAAATTATTTTTTTTATTATACTATATTTTGACACGATTTGCCCTAATATTTTTTGAATTCACCTTACATTTAATACACAAATATATGCAACAAGTTGGTTATTATTTTTAAAAGCTCCATTAAATGGTCGTATTTGTACTTAAAAGCTTTTTGTAGTTTCTGTTCAACACTTTTAGTATACATATTTATAATAATAAATTGCATTAAATAAATTCATTGTAGCACATACATATTATTATGTTTATAATCTTTAATCATATACGAAAATGAATCTTAATTTCTTATTATAGTTGGTTGGACAAAGAATATTTAAATCACTCTGTGACAAAATTTAAAAAGAGGTATACAAATACAATTAAAAATACGAACTACAGCTTATATGAATATAGGGTATGCCTTTAAACATCGATAGTGCTTAAAGAAACGGCAAAGTCGTTCGGGTATTTACCTAAACATTTTCCCTATTATAAACGCTTTGTTTGAGTACAAAAAGTAGCGTGAGTTTATGTATGTACATATGTAGGTTTTCAGCTTATTAGTTTGAGCTATCGTACATTTTTTTATACAAATGTATGCACGTGTGTGTGTTTCAGAATAATTTTGATATCACGCACTTGCAGGCTACCACCTACCACTACAAATACAACTACCTGCCAGAATGTGTTGTATAATCGTTGCAATGAGTCAGAAACAAAAATACAACGCTGGTAGTACAATTTGTACTATATACATATCTACTATATATCTGCATGACTTTGTTTTCTAGCTAGTCAATCATCATTGATGCAGCTAGGCCTATTTATTATTTATTGACGTGGTGATTTGGCACTTCACTCTTGCTTTTTAACCAAACCATTCATTGTATTGTTTTTAGGCAAACAATTTAAATTGGCATTCGCCACTATTGCTTGGCGTGCACTATATAAATATTTGATGGGAACATGTCCCCCATATATATATTTATATATGTATGTACATACAACTCAGTTCAAAGGACAACACACTTGGCTGTTTAATTAAAGATTATCTTGAACAACAGTTAGAAGTGGAGTGCAAAAACAATCCAAGATTTATTTACAATCCGTAAAGCGTTGAGACTGTTGCTGTTGTTATCGTGTATTGTGTATGTATTGCTGGTATTTCTATACACACATACACTTGCAGAGATATGATGAAGGCAGGCAAAGATTATAGGCAAAGGAAACTCAAATATGTTTGTATGTACGTATGTGTGTAATCAGCGAAGCGAAACAACAGCTGCGTTGTTGTGCCTTTCAAACATATGTACATATGTATGTGTCTGTAAGTACCTACAACTAAGTATGCATTTATACTTAATACACGACTAGTAGAAATAAATACCTAAAAATTCATTGACACATTCAATTACTGAGTATATGACTAGGAACGACTGGGGTGTGCTCTGAGAGACACCTGAAGACTAAGTATATATGGGTTTATACATTTTATACACCCGCACACTACACACGAACACTATTACACCCATTCTCATGTAACGCACACCACGTCTATGCAAACCCCATATTGGTTTGTGTTTACGTACATGCATACGTATGGGTATGTGTGTCACTGTTTGTTTGTAATTGAGGCAAAGGTCGCGGCAACGCTTACACTTTATTCCTGCGTAGCGCCCATTTTTTTCGGAACACTGACGAAAACACTGACGCACATTTTTATGCACACAGGTGCTTTTACAGGACTTCAAATGAAGATAACTTCCACCTTTAGCTGCTTCGCTTACCTCCTGCTTGTTTTCCTACAGTTTCTGTACTATCAGATAGTTTGTAGATAATTACTGTTTTAACGAAAAAACAATAATCACGTGATTTGTTCGAAATAATTTATAACGCGCGCGATGTAAACAAACTGTAAATGCTTTGCATTTTGTGTTTTAGTAAGTATTGTTTAAAAGGGAGAATCGATGCATTGGCAAAAATTAGTTTTCGTTTCTACTTAGTGTTACCAGGTTTTACAAACTGTTAAATACCAAACACTCTTCAAAATTACTAAAAATACTATGGTACTCTGTCATGCATTAAAAATACTTACATTTTATAATTTGTAATTTTTAAATATATTGACTCAATAAACAACTATTAACAATATTTAAAATTTTATGTTGCTAATATAAACACAATATACATAATATATAAATATATATAATATATAAAGAATCGAAAAGTGAATACGAAACTTACGAACTATTAAAAATAAAACGGTTTAGTTTTAATTGTTTTGCATTGACAATTGGTAATTTTTAGTGTCTGTAAAACACAATCTTTAATTAATCTTTTAAAGGTCATATAGCGAGAAATATTTTCGTTTTAGGATTGGAATTGTATGCATAAAAATGAAATTTAGTTTTTATTGGAATACAAATATTTACAAAAAATATGTTAGAGAGGAATACGGTAATACACGACATATTTAAAATTTGTTTGTTACAACACAAGAAACTGTTAACTCCCAAAATCGCAAAGATACTCGATACCTGTTGTAAAAATATATACGTTAGCATTTAAAATGTAATAACAAAAACAAATTATGTTTGTTACCCAAATCCAACACAAATCTGAATAAAAGTGAAATGTGCTACAAGTGTCTTATTTGTATAAACAATTAGTACATTCAATTTTGCCGTCTGAGTGCACGATAATACTCTGCTTTTTGTTGAGAGTGCCAACAAACGGGCCTTAAGACTGCTCAGCACGCATTTTTCACACTTTGCTCCACATTCAACACTCACGCTGGCCCTGCTCGCATTTCTCCGTGCTGTGGGTCTCGAGCGCTAACGACGCAAGCGCAAAGTGAAAATTATTAAAATTTAACATAGTACAAATCTTGAATGTGCAGCCATTCGTATCGCGCGCTTTGTCTAAAGCGGAAGTTCGAGTCTGTCGAGTCTGACAGAAAGATCTGAAGGAATAAACGGTGACAAGGATACAATTACTAGAAATCAAACAACGATATGCATGGATTCTTAATATATTTGTGCATTTTAATCAGCATATTTTACTTTTCGGAAGGTACGGTTAGGTTCAAAGAATCGAAAAGTGAATATTGAATTTATATTCATTATTAGTTAAAATTGAGTTTTTGACCAAACCTTCCTATTTATTGGAGGACATTAAAGTGCAAATGTGTATTCATTACTTTCCCGTTTTCTACTCTTTTTCTTTCTGCACATATCGTGCTCTCCCAGGGAAACCATGCCCTGAAAAGTCGCGTCCCCACAAAACCCGCTGCGATGCCTTTTACAAATGCCGCGAGCTACGTTCAAACTCGCACGTCTGGATCCCGGTTAGATGCAGCGAAGGGCTCGTTTACGAACATAATGTCGGCAGTTGTGTGTTGCCCGGCGAGGACTGGGAATGCATCACCCCCAGCGAACTAGCCAGCACGCCCAAGAATCAGCTAAAGAACAACAAGGATGCCGACATTATCATTTTGAACAACGAAGGTGAGGCGGGATTTCTGCTCAAGGAGTCGCTGCAGTCGCATGATGACGATAACAACGTGGAGATTGTGCTGGACACCACGCTCAGCAGTGAAGAACAGGGTGATAAATTAAACAAAGCTGATCAGAGTAGTCAAGCTCGGCCCGCGCTGCATATTACTGAGCATGATAGCCCATCCGTCACTCAATTCGATTCCAGCGGCGACGGAGAGCTGGTCGATTTAGATGGCCAACTTCAGGTGGAGAATCGAGAGGGCGACGTCAGCATTCGACAGAACAGCACCAAGCATAGCATAATGATGGGCCCGTCCGCACACAGCAACGATCATATGCCATCCGAAAATCAACTGGGATCACCTATTGATCCCAAGCTCACCGCGCATCTGCAGCGTCTCTCACAGCTGATCGATGGACTACAGCAGACATACCAGAAGACTGACAAGCCACAGTTGGAAATGCGTCCGGATCAGTTGAATGCTTTTTTGGCCCACTTTGACCTAAAAAACCAATACGATCTGATCAATCCTTTGGGGAGCTACAAAAACACATCATCTACAACACCTACGTTGCCCCCAAATACAGAGTCGGTGACAGTTTCCGGGAGCACTAGCACTAGTCCAGCTGTTCCGCTGGCCAAGCCTTCGGCGAATGCGACACGCCTTCAAGATCATTTGAACAAGCATCGGATGCAGCCGGAGACGAAACTGTTACTGTCCAATGCACAGCCATTTTCATCGTACAATCCGGGCTATGCAAACTCTCAGATTGTGGTCAATCGGCCTGAGGGTTCCGTCACGTTCACACTACCGCAGTATGGCTCTAATTCTGAGCAGACTCCGCCGTATAATCATGCTCAGAGCCATGAGTACAGCGAGCATGAGCCCAAGGTCTCTGAGGAAACATTGAAAACGGTGCTGGAGCTGTCTAAGCAGATGATTGCCGCACAGAATCTGCCCAAAGTGTTGCCGAATCCTGGCTATAATGGCGCGTACTATGCGCAACCCATTTTACAGCCGGTAATTCTATCGACGCACAGCAATCCCTTTCAACAGTACTATCCCATGCAAAGCTACGATTCGCCGCCACGGACGCATTATGCGCATCACAAGAAACCGAGCGGATACAACAAGAAGCAGCCCAGCACCACGATCATTCACAACAATGTGATTCCCGTCCATCTGTCCAGCACAAGTTCTGGCGAGAAGGAAGTCATCGATACCTACGGCAATAGCTTGGGGGTCTATCCCAGCCTTAGTAACCACAACAACAAAAATAATCAAATGGATATCAGCAACAGCAATGCCAACAACAACAACGCCAACAACAACAACTACTACAACAAATTCATGGCCACGATGACAACAGCGAGACCCAATTCGGGCATTTCGGTTACGACCATGAGCAGCCAATACGCGGGCCAATATGCGGCTCCATATGACAGCGAGTTTACACAGACGACGCCGCGTCCTTTCGAGCAGCAGCCCTCGCCAGCAACAGTGGCCACCTACTACACGCCCAGTCCCCATCTCAATGAGGATAATGCCCATCGAGTATTCCACGACGAGAGCTACCCTACGTCAATGGGCATTGGGTTGAATATGCCGCGACCGATGGATGGCCATGGCCTATTTCCTGCGCACATTAATCAAAATCAAGTGAAAATAAGACCCAATTCACAAAAAATCGAAAGCATGGAAGTGGAAGCTGATGAAGCGATTAGTGCTAACTATAACCACAACAACATGAACCATCGACCGAACCCTTCTCACGTACTGACCTACAGCAGTGCTGGCCCGTCGAACGTACTAGGCATGACCCATCAATTAGCACCTGGCTCATATGTGGAGCAGAGCTATGCGATGTCCCAGAATGCGGCAAACGAGCAGCATCAACATGACTATAATCCGGCACCAAGCTTGACCAGCAGTGTCTACAGCGACTCTGTCGGTAACATGGCGCTCAACATGTTCAGCTCTGGGATAGGGAGCGGGAATAGCATTCAGGGCATGCCCGGAAAGTCCAAGTTCCAATCTTCACTTGGTCAGTTGGTCAACTTTAACGGCAACTTCATCAGCCTGGATGTGTTCCAGAAGTCGATACTGCCATTGTTGACGCAATCACCCGCTGCCCTGTCGCAGCTGGGCAATGTGGAGGTGATCACTTGCCAGGCAGGCGTACGCCAACCCAACCAGACGGACTGCACCCGTTACTTTGTGTGCAGCAAGAAAGACGGAAAGGTCTTATCCTACTCCTGTCCACCATACACGGGCTTCAACAAGCAGACACGCATCTGCGATGCTCTAACCTATGCTCAGTGCGGCAACATTCCCATCTTCAATGGCTATACTATTGACGAAAACCGGCGACTGCAGATGGAGACGCTGAAGATGCTGGCAGAGGCCAAACGGCGACAGGAGGCGTCCATTAAAAGCCAAAACATTGCCAATCTTTTGCAGCAATACGCAACTATGCCGGAAGCGACTGCATCTGCATCTGCATCAGCACCTGCACCTGGGGGCACCACAAGCATGGAGCAAAGTTTACTGGACTCGTTCATGGTCAGTTTGCCCGAGGCGAGCAGCACGCCACGCCCTACACCAGCCATGCCCACACTGCCGCCCATCAGCAACAGCAGCGGACCAGCCAAGAAACGAAAGTATTACTGTAGGGAGGGGGACAAGATTCCCGACCAGACCTCCATCAGCAGCTACTTTGTGTGCTACAAGACGGCACAGGGCACTATGAAAGGTCACAAGATGACCTGCTCAAAAGGCCTGCTTTTCTGCCCAAGAACGCTGATGTGCACCTTGGCCAGCAAATGCACAGGTTAATCCAAAACAAGATTCCTTCCCGATCGAGTGTGCTTTGACTAGTTTTGTAAGTTATTTATTCTAATTTAAGCGAACGTAGACGAATTACCCTTATTAAATTTAAAAACGACAATCCAAAAACTTTGTATTTATTTCATTTTTTAATGCTTATCAGGTTTTCAGAAGTTCAAAAGGTCATTGTGAAAGTTATGTTGTATTCTACCTGCCGACTATGCTGAAGACCTTGTGTCACAGTTTCTCTCATGACACTCCCTGCCTCTTAATACCAGTTCTTAATTGCCGCTGACGACCTTTTTATAAAACTCGACACACTCGGGACTATCTTTGAACTTACTTAGGGTATAGTGGTATCTTACTTTATAGTTTCTTTTTGTACTTTCGCAGAAAGTACTATAATATTTTTGTCAAAAGATTGATAATTTTTTAATTCATATTCGAATTTGAAATTGAGAATAATGCATACTAAACTAATGATAGAATTAACCAAAGTAATAAATTTAACGAAATGCTGATAAAATTGTATCTTTGTATGGGGAAGAGAGATCGGTTGAAAATATAATTATTAATAACAGCAAACTAAATATACCGTGCATAACCGAATGCCTGCAAGGGTATTCGAACTTCGGCTTGAATATAGCAATTACTTTCTTGTTTAAATGTGTGCCAGGGCACTTTATGGAGAAGCTACATTTTTGGTACTTGCTATGGCTCGAAATTTCACTATTTTAATGTGCCCATAAGCTTTAATGTTGTGGCGTTAGTAGGTTGTCATATGCAAGCATAACTACTTTTTATTTATAAAAAACAAAAATGAAGCATTTGTACTTAGTTAGACTTCAATTACGCGCAAGTACAAGATAGGTTTACCCATATGATTCATTCGTAGGGACCAAATAAAAATGTTACTGGCCATATACATACATACAATAGATAGATATAAGAAATTAACAAATATATATTAATAAAATTATTAAAAAAAAAAAAAAACAATAGTATATATGTATATAGTCTCTGCGATAAGAAACAACAATAGTATAAACGTATTCTGCTTATGGCTTAGTTGAAAAGTTTAAGTCTCTTTTTTTGTAGTTTCCAAGATCTCTGCGTTGATACAGTGTATGTCTGTTATATATATGTATATACATTTGCACAAAACCCTTTATACATATTTTCAAAGGGTTCAGTTTTAAAATAAATAAGAATATTGCAGTCGGGTGTAACCGATTTAGGTGTCGAATTTTGTAATTTGTGTAATCTTGTGGGCTTGACCAACATTTTCAAATTGATCATTAGAGGGCATCAAAAAAACAACCCGCCATATTTAGTGTATCTAGTTCTTAATATTGCGGCAGATGTGGATTTTCACGGCTTATATAAGGTATATTGATTTACCACGCACCCTATGGCTCTATTTAATAAATTTCTCCTACTTAGATAAAGTCATCATTAATCTATATATCTAGGGGTCTATACAAATATATTTTGCAATTTTCAATTCTCTACGTGAAATTCTGACTGGTTTAGAGTGGACAAAAACTGAACTAAATTTCCATAAAATCAAGAGTTATTAAAACTTGGCATGGAGGACCCTATAAAGTAAATCTAGTTTAAACTAACTCTTACTAATATATGGTAGTGCAGTACACATATACATATATATTAAATATAACCACAAATTCGTTTGCATAACTTGCATAAGATCATCTAAAAAGAGTTGTGACACGCTTTGACAACTTAACCATAAACTCACTTTCTCCTTCAGTTTAAGGCGCGATGCACATATATACAGTTAGCTTCCCTTGAATGTTTTTTATTAATTGTCTTACTCTAATTAGTGTCCAATAATTGCTTAAATTTATACGCACACAATATTGTGCACGCGTCGCGAACAATAATGGAAATTTCTTTATATTTATTTGAGGCCTGGCCATTTAATTTGTTATTCACGCATCAAACTCTCCTAACATGCAGAGCTGGCACTTTTCACCTGACAATAGCTGATATTTGCGGTAATCAAGCCACTTTATCGGATAGCTGGTACCATACATAATCTGCAACCAACAATAACAACAACAATAACAACGAGCAAATTTCCACATGAGACCTTTGGCAAAAGAGCCATGAAAGCCCGTTTAAATTACAGCCCCAAAACATGGCAGATGAAAGTGGTTTCACACTTATCGCACCGGTTTTTTTGGCACTAGGTTTTATCAAAAGCTTAGATTTGTTTATAGACTCAAAAACCGGCCCGGTCGCAGTTCTCCCAAGCCTGTTTGGGGGTCATGCAGTTTTGGGAATATAGGTAAAATTATTTAAATATAAACTCCATTCTTACTTTTGGTAAAAAAATATATATAAAAAAAATATTCCAAATAATTATAAACTTTGATTTATTCTAGTTCGTAACTTTACAGTTTATTAACTTATTCTTCACATCACACAGAAGAGATCATTACATTCAACAACTACATTACAGGTTATTGTAATATTACTAATTATAAATAATTTATTCACTTGATTTTGGACTTAGTAGACTGCTTTCAACATTAACCAACTACTTACGTTTCTGCATTTTAAATATGAATATTGCTTACACAAGGGAGCTACTTTTATTTCGATTTTGAGAAATCATTGAATTTGTGCCTTTCCGGCAAGCTAAATTTAGTAGAATTGCATATTAACATTGCTTTTTGTTTTCTCACAAGTATTTTCTATTTGATTTAAAATTCCAAATACAAACTACTATCTACAATTATTTGCTTTACTCAAGCATTTCCTCCACTTTACTGCAATATTGATTTTATTGTTCCAATAAGTTATTTAATTTTGTATAGTTTAAAAAGGATTTACGATTAACTTGCATTAGTTTATTATACAAATATCACATTCTTTTTGATGATGATATATATTAATATTCATTTGGACTCATTTAACAACGATTCTGATGCTTTAGGAGCCATTATTACATTAAGTTAAATATTGCTGTAAGGGTTTTCCTTAGTATATTGCACGGATGCCAATATTTTTCAGAGTAGAAAAGGAAAACGCGATGAGATCATCACGCAAATATTATGATATCTGAAGCTTAGGAACATAGTTGCAGATTCCACACGAAATATAGAAAAGAGTCTTTGAAAATAGCTTAAACCATGCCGAAACCTTCGCTGCCCTCGCTAATGGCCAGAAGCAGCGATTTCTCAAATTGCTCATAGCTCTCATAGTCCGGCAAGCAGAGTTGGTTAAAACTGTAAAAGAAAATGAAATTAAATAAACAAGAAGGTTATCGGATTTACGGGTTACATACCAGGTGTGCGCTGTGGGCAGGTTTCCAAAAGTGGGTGCTGCGGTTATTTGAAATTGGGGATTAAGCTCTTGAAAGCCGCCGGGTGGCAGTTGGGAACAGCCTGTGGTGAATTGCAACAAACGCGCCATTTCCGTTTGGCTGAAATTACTCACTCCCGCCCAGAACCAGGCCAGGACGCGTCGAAACTCGGCCGAATTACCATTGGCAATGTGATGTGACTTAAAATCGCTAACGGAATACTCGCCAGTGCCACACATCAGTAGCTAATTAGGGGACAGAGTGGAGAGTGGTTGGTTAAGTATGACAATTGTTAAAACAGAGAGTCTGGCTCACCTCTAATTCGTTTTCATCGAAAATGCTAAGTAAATTGTCCGGGATGATGGCATTCAGGCCCTTCAGAAAACTGTCGACTTCATCCTTAACGCTATTGCACAGCCGCTGCTGAGCTAAAGCATCAAGGTATTGGTTTTTGCTGGCATTTGTCACCCGCGTCTTGGCACCATTTGGAATAAGTTCTATTGTCTTGCTCAGCTGGCCGCTAGCATCGTAGAGGTCTTCCACAAAGTATAGCTCCAGTGTGTCAGTGGCATCCAGATCTGTATCGAGTATGTACTTAATTTTTGATAGATACAGATCAGGATCGTCCTGCTCAAAGTACTAAAAAAGAAATACAGCGTTCAGAGGAAAACAACAAACAATGACTAGAAAGTCCAATTCACCTTGTAGTGTACCCGGAGTCCAATGAGCTGCGCCAGAAATGAGCGACTGAATCGCGCACGTACCAACTGCCGGTAACTACCGCCTAGGGCACTCTCGAAGAGACATTTGCCGACTATTTTTCCAGCGAATTCAAAATACTTCAGCTTGAGATGTGATGGCCGCGTAGGATTGGGGTGCACTAGCGCTTGATGCTTGTCATGAAATGTACAAAAGAGACCGCTACGTGAATCAAAAAGGGCGCTGCAAACCAACTCGAACCACTCCCGGCGCAAGCCACCCCAGTCGATTCCCTGCTCTCCCTGGAAGGTGACCTCGAAATTGCCACACCAGTCCGACACCGAAAAGCCTTTGGTGGCCTTCATGCTGCTCTCCAAAATCTTTTCGCGGTGCACTTTGAGGGCCATCTTTTCATGATAATAGCTGGCATGGAATTTGCGCACCTCGTGATAGAAAAAGTCCTGTTTGTCCTTAAAAGTCTCTGAGCCACCAATATTTTTAAGCAGAAAGTGCGTAAAAGTGGCTGCAATAATGTTGCGATCCTTTGATGCAAGCTCAATGCGCGGCTGTGCCCCATCATCTATAATGAACACAGGTCCATGCAGCTGTGTCACCAGCTGAGGTAGGAAATGAAACTTGGTCGACGGACACAGCCGAAAGGTCGCAATGCGTTTGGGAATGAACTTTAATATCATTTCCTTGATCGTCACCTGAAAGATCAACGAGTTCTGAGCCTGAACATTTCGCACAATGTATTTGACCCACTGACCAAGCTACTCACCTGTTTTGGTCCCACATAGCACATCACCTTACGCGGCTTGCTTCTCGCAGTCCCGTAGATGTTCAGAAGCCTCGCCTCATAGCAAATGTTGTGCTTCCTTGAAGCAATGTTTTTGTGCACAAGCGTTGTGTCGCTACCTTGAATTTGTTGAAAATAAATTACTTAATAGGAATAAAATTCAATTCCTGCCATACTTACTGCTGAGGACGATTATATCAAAGTCCCCATTAGGCAGTTGCTGATCTCGATAACTGATAACGGCTCGCAGGCAAGTAGGCTCCGGGAAGAGGGCAGTCACCGAGACACGCGAATTGACGCTGTCGTAACTAAAGACAATGGCATGCTGGAGCTTCTCAACGGAAACGCCGTGCAGATCATAGATGGCCACCCGGTAACCCTGCAATTAGAGGGAACAATAAGACCAGAGATTGTAGTGGCTCCTAGGCCGAACTTTACCTGCAACGCTTCGTCGGACTGCTCAAAGAGGCAAGCATTGCCAAACTCGTCCCTGGGCTCGATGTGCATCAGCGTCGGGGCACTTGCGCAGCAAATGACTGTACTTGCCGGTCGAATAAACCGGGACCGGCGTGGATCGATGGCGCCGGGCAAAAAGTTGCGTACGAAAGGCGAGCCGGCGATGTGACTGGCGCCTATAAGTACTGAGATCTTGTATTGGCCCGCAGTGCGGACCGTAAACTTGACTTTGGCAATGTTGGCATTATTGGGATCTGTGGACGAGCCCAGCTCGCTGATTGTGACCACTTTGCGTGTACCCTCCGTGACCTCCACAAAGAACTGGTCCGTATCACAGATGGGATAAGGCTGGCCATTGCGCTGAAAGAAGCGCACTATGAAGCACATTGTGCCGCCGACACGGGCCGGGTCCTTCCAGTCCCACTGGACTCTGCAATTGGCCGGCAGCAGATACTTTCCAGTTACATACTGAAGTAGCGAGTGGCGCGCCTCGGGCGCCAGAGAGGGCTGTGTCATGGCGGCAAGTGTGACCAGACCGGCAACGGAAACAGACACTACCAGCATACCACCCCATGTCCAAGCGTCCTGATGTTGACTTGACTTGACCACCGTTGACCACAACTGGGCCTTTAAGGCGTCCAGCTGTGCCTTTGATGTGGGCAGGCCTTGACGCGCCGTCGACCACAGTTGCCAGTCCTTGCCGAGTATCTTGCTGGCACGCGAATCCTCCAGCCAATAAACGTCCTCCAATGAGGCCACCTCAACGGCTAGTAAACTCTGGTAATGATGTTGCATGCGATACTCCCGCAGCCATTCACGTAGAATGAGCTTCTGCTGCAAATGCAGTGCGGCTCGTTGCAGACGTTGTTCGTCCCCCGGCGGCAGCTCTGGCAGACGTTCCGGATCACCGGAGCTTGACAGCGACGAGATGCCTATATGACGAAATACAAAAAAAGGACAAATTGTAAATAGTAGTATTCAGTTACATAAGCATTAAGTACATGTAACCAACTTCAAGCGTTGCTGCTAATTGAGTTAAATCGACAAAGTTTGCGCGTAATTCGAAACTTTTACAATGTCACTTTAACATTTTGGGGGCAAATCCAATGTTGGCGACGGCGCTGGTTGGTGCGCTTACAATGAAAAATAATTCAGACTAATGGTGTCTTAAATTACAAGCCAACTAAATTGGCGAGGAGACTACGCCAATGCCATTCAGCCCACCCGAGTCGGCAGAAACTTCGACTGCCATGCTAATCAATTATATTTATTTTTTATGACTCTGCCAAAGTAGGCAGGCTCGATTCGAGCTCGAAGCCAAGGCGAATATAAATAAAGCCCACCCGCTTATCGCTGACTGGCATCGAAGAAAATGTTTGTATATATCCCCGCTCTTGGCGTACATATATTGAGAGTCGCCAGGTCGGCCAATTGACATTTAAGTTATTGCAGTCTTGTACACTTACATATCCGCAACTTTTCCAAAACGTACTAAAGATAAAGGCTATTTATTTTCTCTCTCTCTAACTTTCTTTCTTTCTCTCTTTACAATTTTTTCTTTATAAACCTTAACCACAACTAACCTCAAAATACAAATGAGGAGAGTTAGACCTTTAACCCCATGTAGGAATGTCCAAGAAATATAAAAATAATACTTAACGAGCATTATTGCCAGCACTCTGAGAAATAAGCCAAGCCATGGTAAAAATACCTCAACTTGAAAACATGGTTTTCATATAAACACAGTTTTTATAATCAGAAAATGTTTTTTTAAAACCCAAATAAGATTTTTAACCAATGCGTTGTAAGTCAATTGTAGAAGAAAACAGGATGATTCAGCCACAGGTTTTTCTTCAAGTGTACCTACGAATAACCAATGTCAGGTTTGCGTGCCTGACATTCGAAAACAATTTTATTTCGTTACCAATTTTTTTACTTCTGACGCCCCTCATTTTGCTAAGTACTCCTTACACCCATTTCTTTTTTTTTTTCTTGACCATATTTCGTGCGAAACGAACAACATCCGGTTGATTTTACTGATTCTGCAACCACCATCAAAACGCTGAAAAATATAAAGTGCAAACAATGAAAAGCAACTTTCAACGTTAAAAGAAAACCATTCCTTGATGTACTCGTACTACAATATTTCAACCCTACCTTAGTTAGAGTTCTCAGCTCGAAAATTTATATATATATATGTATAAAGATTTTAAGAATGTCAAAACCAAAACACATTCCTTTACTTTTGAAACACAGCAACAAGCGATGGGTTAAATAAAATTAAAAGTACGAACCTATTTGTGATTATTAGCAAAGCGAATGACGAAAATATGAATACATTATGCCTTATATGGCTACACTTACAGCCACGAAGGGTACATTTGAAACCAGAAATACTTTAAGGACCTCAAAGCTAGATACAGGGTTTCAGTTGCTTAAATTCGCTTAAACAATATGAAAACATTACCTTTTGCAGACATAATGAGGGCTCCCTTCTGTCATCATTTTGCGATTCATTTTAAAAGAGTTTCGCTATCTTAAACAAGTAAGAACGTTGCAGTCGGGCGCTACCGACTGCGTTATACTCGTTCACATTCTTAATTATTACTATTATTTTAAAAAATTTCGATATTTGAGAGTGAGGGTGGAGGTGGGGGTGTGAGTGGGGGTGGCGGTGGGGAAGGTGGGGGTTTTGAGTGGGGATGGGGGCTTGTCGCCGAAATTTTGTGCCGATCTTTAAAGGCAATGGCCAGTTATCTACCCTCTAAATTTGGTAACTCTAGCTTGAA
>SCDY01001436.1:0-64226 GCA_004143825.1 Drosophila micromelanica
ATACCATAGTGTTCCCAAATAATGATAGGTCTCAACTTTCCCCAGTCGTAACTTTGCCAAAACTCAACCGATTTTAATGAGGATGGTCTTTTTGTTCATGGTTCGGTGTCTAATAGAATTCTACATTTCAGTTTAAAAATAAAATTTTTGGTCTGAATTCATGTAAAAAATTTTCGAATATACATATACCATAGTGTTCCCATAATAATTTAAATCAAGCGCGTGAACTCCAGCTGTTATAGTTTCCGACTTCTTGACGGACGGACGAACAAAAAAATTATATATAAAATTATAAAATAAAGATTATTTGCACCTCAGGCCAAGATTATAGATTTTTAAGGTTTCTGAATTCAACTGGTTTGAAAGTTAATTAAAAAAAATATATAGATAACAAAAATTGGATGATTAATTTTTTAAGTTTTGTGTTTTTTATTGAAACTTCACGTGTTCTTAGACCAATTCCTTGCATTTGGCCTTGATCATATTAAATGTAACGCTGCCCACGTTCTGAGATGCGTTGCTGATCATCTCGAAGATGTGGTGATTTTGCTGTCCCTGCTCCACAGTTCGTTCGTGCAGGCGTCTCAATGCCGTCGAGTACGCCTCGTATTTGGGCGAACTTTCCGTGTCGAGCTTGAAGTTCTCATACAGCTGTTGTATGTCATACAGTTGTCTGCTCGTCTCGTCGTACAGCAAACTGGGCGTCTGTGGCAACAGCTGCGACCAGTGCTCGTGCACCTGTTCGAGGAACTCAAAGTTGCTAAACAGAAAGAGGACAAAGAGATCCATGCCCTTGGCCTTCAGCTGTTCCATTAGCTGCTCGGTCAAATGCTGCTCGCTGTTGGCGCTCTGACGCAGCTGCTCGTAGCCGGCGCTGAGATGGCGCTGCAAAAAGGCGTACACACTCTGCCGCTTATCAAAGAAGTCCGGAATGGCCAGCATGGCGTCCAGCTGCTGCAGCAGCCGCTCCAACTGCGTGGCATTCTCCTCGCTCTCGAGAATGTCCTGCAGCAAGCCGCGCAGTATAAGCACATAGTTGTCTATGATCTCGGCGCCGGACAGCTTCACGCGATCGTACAGCTGCTGTCCAAACTGAACTAAGTCCAGGCTGCTTGTATTCGCCGCACTGTGCGTCAGATTGAGCCGTTCCAGTGCGGTGCCCACAGTCTGCTCATTGATCAGTCGCTCCGCTGTCCGCTGTCCAGAGGAGCGCGCTCGCTCGAACTGCTGACAGAGGCGATGGATGCGCAGTTGTCGAATCTCCTGGGTGCTGGCATCTCTGGCCGCGCGCAGCTGCTGCTTGAGGCGGTTCAGGAAGACCAGGTTGCGCAACACACAGGTGTGCTCCAGGTCAAGCTGGGCATGCTGCTGTGCATCCAGCAGCTGCCTGATAAGCAGCACCTTTGGCTGCACACTCTTCGAGGCACGAACGCTGGCCAGCTGCCCACTGTAGTTGCCATAGCTGGCATTGCGCTCCAATTGCAGCAGATAATCGTTTAGACTCAACTCGGCGCGCTCTTCGGCCTGGTCGGCCAATTCGCGCAGAAAGTCCAATTGATAATCCTTGGCAGTTAGGGGAGATAACGTCGATTTGCCAACAACAACAACAACAGCCACAAGCAAAAGCCACAGCAGTTCACACCGGGAAGAGAGCATCGACAAATTGAACATCTTCTCGTTAATACTTTCGATTGCCAACTAACTGAAGAGGCAGCTGCGGCTCATCGTGGGTCAGTTTTTATTGTAAACAGCATTGTAACAGTTGCCCGATTAGCAGCCGCTGGAATAGGGAATGCGGAGGGGAATGAAGATGCGTTGTGTTGTGGTTCAGCTCTGGGGTCAGTCGGTTTGTCGATTACGGCCGGCAGCTGCGGAATGAACTGAATGAACAGCCTTATCGCTAAGGCGACTGCACTGAGCGAAATTCTGTGGTTGCCCACGCCACAGTCACAGCTCAAATTGGCACGCGTCTAAACCACAAACCAAAGCCAATTTAAGCCAAGCCTCACAATATTTTCAACCGCCAATCGTGCACATCAAAAGTACTCTAACTAAAAGTTTTTCTTGATATGTAAACCTCGTATACCCTGACATTTGAGTGTAATCTGTTCAAACTTTTTGTAACATGACATAAAAAAATTATAAAACTAAAATATAAACTTTAAGGTTGCAATTAATCTTTGATCCATTTTGTGCAGACTAATTTTAACATATGTTGAAAAATAAACTCGGTGACGTTCAAATATTAATTACTCTAATGCGATAGATTTAAGTTGAAAAAGATTCAGATAAGTTAAGTAAGCTCAAACAAAGTTACAGTCAATGCAATTCAAAATATATGTTGATGTCAATGTTATTCTTTTAAATTTTAATTACAAATAATATGATAAATACTATAAATTGGTATGAATAATAACAAAAAGAAAGCAATATCGTAAAATGTAAACGGGTTACATAAATTAAATTTCAATAAAAAAATAATTTGGATTATAAAATTGTATACTTTATTCATTTTATTAACTTTTAATAATTAACTAATTTCGAACTAATTGACCTCTAAAACCCAAAACAATTTATATATGATTCAATTAGAAGAAAATTTAAACTAATAATATCCAATATGAATTTTTAATAAATAAATCACAATATTAGTAAAAATAAAATGTCCAATAATTTATGTGGCAACTGTTTTATTGGTTTGAATTTAAAAGTTTGCAGCCC
Source organism: Drosophila micromelanica (assembly GCA_004143825.1). NCBI lineage: Eukaryota > Metazoa > Arthropoda > Insecta > Diptera > Drosophilidae > Drosophila > Drosophila micromelanica. Next base: position 2,722 of record SCDY01001436.1, read on the forward strand.
AAGTTAGCTCAAAGTTATCTTTGAAAAAAGAAACCTAAAAAAAACAAACAAACACTTATTGTAGTTTAATATAGAAACAGCTTTAAGTCTTCACGTTTAAACAATTGCAAGCTGCATTGAAAAGTCGAAATCATCAGGACTTAGTTGGGACTCGGAACAGTAACTGCTGTAAATAGCTAAAACCAACGACCCACTAGACGTTGGTTTACCCATTTACCTTTGCCTCTGCCCTTCACTCTGTATGTGTGTGTGTGTGTGAGAGTTTGTGTGGCTCTCTACGTGAGTGCACGTTCTAGACGGCAATTGTTGACCAAGCACAGTTGCTCTGTGTGCCCTGGTTGTGTGTGTGTGTGTGTCCCTCTCGCAAGTTAAATAAAAGTTGCAGACGCTTTTCATTCATTGACAAAACTTCAACGGCATCCTAATTGTGCCATGGCGTGACTTCGGATCTACCTGGACTCGTTCTATCTGAGAGCTGTGAGCCAGTTTTTACCGCAGCCTGATTGAAATTTGTCAGGTTGATTGAACTCCTTTGGACAGGTCAGCTGATGAAAGGCTTTTTCCTTTTTTGGTTTGGATACCTTTAAATCATTGAAAATGCCAAACAATTTTTTTTTGTTTTAGTTGCACTTGCGTTGCCTCGTTTATTTTCATTTGTTTCTATCGTTCATTGGAAATTGGCAGAGTGCCCATCTTGTTCATTAGCTTTAAATATTTGATCAAAGCGACTAATGGCTAAGCACACAGCTACAAATAACAAGCCTTAGTTGTTGGCCCAATTCGCGTTTCTGCAGCCGCAAGTAACTTCATGATTGCCAACACCTATTAAGACAGCAGCCTGGCAGCCGCAACAAACAAAGCTGGCGGGCGTTGCAGAAAGCGTAAAAAGTCCAACAAAATAACAAAATGAAAATCGGAAGAAAAAAAATATCGTCGTACAACGTACAAGTTTTTAGCAAAAGAAATTTTCCAACAATTGCACAAATGGCATGCGATACGCATGCGGATGAATGAGCTGCTGGGGATTTAAAGACAGAGTTTGGTCAACAACAAAGTCAAACCGTTAAACTATAGTTTTGTGTGTGCGAGTGTGTGTTTGTGTGTGTGTGGTGTGGGTTGTGGCAAAGCCATCCAAGTTAAATGGCTGAGACGAGTCAAAATTTAAAAGACTTGTTATAGACAATTAAGTTTAAAATAGAAGAACATTAAAGTTAATATATTTTTAAACAAATTTTCATAAAAGCTGCAGTTATTTATTTTTCAACTGATTTATGACGGAGACTTCAGAAAAATTAAAGATGCCACATTTAATAACATATTTTAATACATTATATCTATTTATAAATTAAAATGTAATGTAAATGTAGCTATCAGCTGTAACCTCGCTGTTTGGTTGCGTTAACGAGAACTGCAGTAAATATAAGCATTAATTTAAAGATAAATATAAATTGTACAAAGCACTGAATACAGCTTCTCGAATCCTCTTTTCCACTGTGTAGAGAAAATTTTCAACTCTAGTTAGCCAGATTTGGCACACTAGTATTATTCTGATAGTTTCACTTTGTGCGTCGCAAAACTTTGCAATTTTTTTTCATCACCAGCAATGCTAGACATTTTTTACAAAACCGAAACAAAACTTTGTAGCTCTACGCTTGGCAATCATGAGGCAGAGGGGGCGACGGTGTCGACTCTGGGGCAACCATAAACCTCCAGACGAGCAGGAGACATCCTGGTTGGCTGGCGTGAAAAGCGCTAAAAGCGTTTAAATGAATTTAAAAGAGCAAAACTTTTGTTTTTTCAACAAAAAAAAGTGGGGGGAACAAAAAAATTATACAAAAAAATTGCTCAACTCTTTGGTGAAACATTTCAGGTTTTGTGCGTGTTACATTGTTTATCCGTGCTGTGATTTTATTTAAAGTTATAAGAATGGAGTTGAGCGGCCTGTGTGTGTGGTTAGGGTAATTTCCATGCAAATGTTAAGCTGACTCTTCATTTACAACAGCCTGAAGCCAATGCCAACTTAATTGATATGCTTCGAAAGAACAACAGAAACCAGTGACAGTCTGCGAAATTTGAGCTTAGCAAACTTTGCCCGCGCTTGTATCTCGCCATTCTCTAGCGCTGTCACAGTCTATTGCCCGGGCCGAGACTTCAAGCTTTAACCCAAATCGCAAGTTGCACAAATTGAGATGTATGGGCCATATAACTGCAACTGAAAATCGTAAAAGACAAAAGGCTAACTGGTGTGCAGAACCGAAGATGGAGATACTCTATAAATTTCAAGCAACATTTTATTTAGGTAGCTTTTCATTTAGAGAATATATTAGTTTCCTTACTTTTCATTTGTTATAATTTATTATATTCTTTATTATTTTTAACTTTCCAAATAAGTTACAATACTGCCTCGGATGGGTAACAAATTCTAAGTACAAATTATGTAAACTAATATTTGCCAGCGTATAAGAAAGTTTGTCTTTCTCTTGGTATGCGTTCTGCGCTCTATGTCGTTGTTTCTAGTTGGCGGATTAAGCGATGAGTTGAGAAGCAGCGAATAAACATACAAAAAACTAGACATATATATATACTATTTTTTTAAGTTTACTTTTCGTTTGCTGGCGCTTGGCTTGTTTCGCCGACTGCGCTGATGAAAAGTGCACTTTAAATTGTATGTGCCGTAAAGTATGCTACAAAAATACAGCTGGCTGTCTATAGTTAGATTTCAGCTCGGACTCGGCATCGGCATCGAATGTGGGTCAGGGTTGCCCTGCTTATGCATTTAACAACGTGTCTCGTCCATTGAGGTAACTCACTGGTTTTGCCACTGGTTTCTGGTTTTTGGCCAAGTCCAAGCGGCTGCCAAACTTTTCGACTGCCTGTCAGCATAGCGCCCTAAAATACCAATGCACAATCTAATACAACTACAGCCGGCACTTACACCAAAGTCGAGCTTGGCGAGTGCGGGGCACAAGTTCAATCAAGCAAATGTAATGTTACCTCGGCTGCCAATTGCAGGCGAGAGCGCAAAATACAAAGATTGAAACTAGCATTGACAGTTTGACTGACTGAATGAATGAGTGACATGGCAACAGTGTGTGCGTGCGTGTGTATGTGTGTGCGTGCGTGTGTATGTGTGTGTGTGCGTACGCTTGTGTTGTTTTTGCCACTGTCCAGGCTATTTTAAATGCACGTGGGGCGATCAAACAGTTATCGGACAATGATATATTAAACAGACTTAACACTTTTTGAGAAAGCTTCTTTAATAAAAAAAGGACTCGACGCATATGATCTGTAAGTAATTAATAGTTGTTGCATTTTTTATTTAATTGGTATTTTATTTAAAGAGATTTATTATAGAGATTTTTTAATCGGTTGTATATTATAGCTATACAATTTTTATATTTTTTACAAGTTGCAATTTTTGATTACATAAAAATGTATTTGTTATGTAAGAGCAGCCCTCGCACACACACGCACACACTCGCATATGTATGTGCACTTAAATGTAAGCAAAGCAAGTCAGGAATAGAAGCTACTCAAGCGGAAATGCGCATAACTGCATCACAGCCACGACACACACACACACACACACACACACACACGCACACAAACAAACACACACAGACACATGTAGCTGAGGACTTAAGTAACCGCTCTGCCAATGCCAATGGCAGTGGCTATGGAAGGAAGCATCCTTTGCCTCTATCAAACCCTAAGTGCTGCTTTATTAACCAGGAGACAACAACGACGACAACGACAACGACAACGACGACGACGACAACGAGTCAGCATCTTCTGCTTTGATGTGCACTATGGCCACAAACAACAAACAAGCGCACAAAACGAAACACAGCCAAACAAGTGCATCAGCATCAGCTAAAGTTGAGATTGTCCAACATCCAAGATGGCGCTCCCAATTAGGCACTTTATCTGAAACTCCCGATTGAATTACAACCAGATCCGAATTACATTAGGCGGCTAATGGCCAATGCCATGGCTCCAATTGAAGCGAAACACAAGCGAAGGCAATATAATTATAGGTACTTATTTGTCGCAGTAACGATCAGTTTGCTCTGAGCCATGAACGGATACAGAATACTTTGCAGCTACCAAGGCTATATTATTGTTTTAAAATTGCTTTTGTTGCTGCAAGGGGAAGTTGCAGCTGACCAAGAATTGACTAGTTCATCAGGGTAAGTTCGTTTTATAAGAAAATATAAAATTACGTTAATTCCACCGTGCAACAAGTTTTCTGCAAAAAAAGCTTTGATATGATTTGAAGAAATGAGCTAAAATTAAATTAGTTGTGTTATATGTAAAGCCAATCAATATATTTGTTTGATTTAGTTAAATGTCTTTTCTCTCTCCATTTAAAAAAATTAATATCGACTAAATACTCAAATAATAAAATGCAGATAATTTAGGATAACAATTTATTACAAATTTTGTGTGACCCAAATTATTTTATCGTTATATACAATTATATAATTTTGCTGAGATATAAATGTGTATAATGTATAATGTATAAGCAAGCGAACCGAATGTTATTATTATGATAAAAATGCCTGGTCTATCTAAAGTTGCATATCACCTCACGTGTGTAACGAATGTCATTATAATATAGATGTTTCGCTTTAAAGTCTATTGCAATTTTGAGCACAAGTGAAATAATATTCTCGTATTTGTAGTTATTATACATTAACTGCACCTGCCACCATCTTTTCGGGTCGTCCTTATGGAGTCGCTCTCACCACATTCTTCGCGTCCACCAGCAGTTTCCAGGTGTTCTTGAGCGGTCCCAGTATCAACATGAGCATGCAACTGCATACAACATTCAGGTTTCCATCCACATCGTATGTATTCGATTTACCGGAATTGGTCAATGGCACCTATTGGCTGAAGATAACGACTCTGCACGGATTACAAGTTGAGAACTCTACGCAATTGACGTGGCAAAACTTTAAGAGTTTTATCAAAATACAAACGCCTAAAGCGCTTTACCGACCCGGACAATTGTTGCAGTTTCGTGTATTTTATCACAATGAGACCATGATTGGTGTGAAGCCGGAGCCCAAGGCATCCATATGGATTCAGGACTCGAAGAGAAATATCGTTAAGGCTTATAATTATATTCGGGTTTCCTCAGGCGTATTTAAAGCGGAGTTTCGTCTGAGCCAAAATCCAAATCTCGGGGATTGGCGCATTTGTGCCCAAAATGGATATCATGCCCCCCTGGAATGCACTCAGATACAAGTACTGAAATATGAATTGCCAGCTTTTAAAGTGAATATAAACGCGCCGGCTGAAGTAAACGTAACGGACAATGCGTTCGAAGTATCTGTATCTGCAAGATACGCCATTGAGGGCTTCGTCGAAGGCAATGTGACTCTAGAAATGGAAACCTTCACCGATGGCGACATAGCCCATAAACCGATTCCAATCAATTTGGGGGGCACTCTAGAAAATGGCACTGCAAACATCACGATAGCACTATCCCAGTTTAAGTCAATGAAATCCATATATATGCCGCTCAAGGTCCAAATAATAGCAAATGTTTATGATTCTTACGGTAAAAAGGAAAAAACTACCACCGAGGTAACCCTATTGGGCACCTATGAAGACGAGAAAGTCACAGAAGCTCCAAAAATTGAATCACGAGCCAGAAAGCCAGTCAATTTGTAAGTATTGCACAAAAACAAAAAGTAGAGTGCTCCACACAAGAACATACCCTGTACCTTGGTAATTTTAGATGATATTTAAAGATGTTCAAAATCTCAAATCTTTTTCGAACTTTGGCGGAGTTAAAATTTGTTTTTAATACTAATTTGGTATATATATTTAATGTAGTCATTTAGCCAATGGGTGCAGGGTATAAATTACATACCTAACTTTTTCCATTCTCTTGTTTATAAATTTTTAAATCTAACAAATTTAGCATAAAAATTGAGAACTTTGGTATACCATTAAAGAACCCAGATAAGATAATTTTCGGCATGAATCGCAAGCTAATAAATGCCATATGCGTGGTTATGTACAATGGTCTTTTGCTGGCAAATAAAGAAGTCTATCCGGATCCGACGACAAATGACTTTGAAATCTTAATACAATTTACCACAAAATTGTGGCCGTTTGTGCATGTTAAACTCTACAGCATGGAATCGAATACAAATGTTTTACTTATAGCTAGTCAAACCATATCGATAACTCGATCAGCGCACAGTCATGTAAGTATATAAACAGACTAAAAACTTTTTTTTTCAAATCTTTTATTTATAGATTAAAATCGAAGCACCGGAACAGTTCATGCCTGGCGAAGAAACTACGCTTCGTATTTATTCTGTGCCCAATTCATATGTGGGTCTGCAAGCTGTGGATGTTCGCAATTCCGAACTCGGTGGGAGTTTCGTTAATGATTTCACCCAGGACTATTTTGATAGAATAAAGTACATAATGCGAGGCTTTGACTTAAAATTGCAACAGAGTGATGGTCAACAGAGTGATGGATATGCATCGGGGTTAATCATATTGTCGAATGTAGACAACATTTTGGACGTGACAGAGGGTAAGTTTTCATTAAAAACTACTATTATCAAGTTAAAAGCTTGCATTTTGTTTTTTATTATTTTTTTTTTTTTTGTAACAGAGGTTAATTTTCAGCATTTACCTCCGGTAATTGATTCAACGCATAGCCACGCACATATCCCAGCCAGATCCAAAAGTGTTGAAGAAGGTGACGATTGTGTGGAAACACTAAAAACCAGAAAAGACTCTAACGATGTTTGGATATACGACAGCATAAAAAAGTGAGTGAAATTGGAGTAAAAAATCAAAATAAACGTTAGGGAAACGTGAACCTAAAAATCAAGTTTTATTAAAAAACTATTATTATCAATTTCAAAGTTTATACACAAAATAATAATAATAATAATACACAAATGAATTTTAATTTAATTTAATTTAATAATTTTTTTGTTATCGTTTGTAAGAGAGGTTGACTTTTTTAAATAATATGCATATTCAATACTTCTAATATATCCTTAATATATATGCCTTTTGAATAGGAAAATGGCTTGTTAATTATAAGAAAGCATATAAAAATAACTCCGCAAATTTAGATTCTAAAAAAGTTGTATGTACAAAATCCCGCATTGCAAGATGCTGTCTTCCTAATACTAACTTTTAACGAGCACAAAATTAAATTAAAATTAAATTATAATTTTTAAATATTTTCTGAACTTAACACTATAAATCTACACGTTCACAGAACTCAATGTAACTGGACAGCTTTGAAAGTACGCGTACCCAATTACATCGCCACATGGAAACTGAGCGCCTTCTCAATAGATCCCAATGTGGGTCTTACATTGCTCATGCCGGCGCCCTTCATCAATATAAAGAGCACCAAGTCCCTATACATGACCATAAATTTGCCCAATAGCATTCAAGTCGGTGAGCAGCAATTAAATGATAAACTTAAACTTTCATTATTTTTACACCCTTTTTTTTTACACCCTTTTAGATGAAGTTCTGGAAATAATTTTAAACTGTAATAATAACGAAGAAGAAGACCAAGAAGTTACTATTCAACTTAAGCAGGATCGCACACGCTTTCAGCTGCTTGATTTAGATGGCAAACGCTTGCCTGCAGCGGCATTTACGGAACAAAAACTGATAATATCGAATCAAAGTGCAGTTAATTTTTATCTGCGCGCCCTTCGGCCGGGCACAATAAAACTGGCATTTACAGCAACATCGAAAAGTGGAAATGATAGCATAACTCGAAAGATCGAGGTCAGAAATGATATGAAAGTCTTATCAGACCAGGTGGTTTTCTATGGAAAACTCAATTTAAACAATAATCAAATTAATACGAAATTGGAGTTGCCGCATCAACCGACCACAGATGGGGTCGAGTGTTTTGTCAGTGGACAAGTGCTGGTGGCCAAAATGCGAACTCTGAGCCCCATTGAGCCGTCGGACAACGGCGAGCAGTTGATCAGCAAACTGATTTCAATGTATTATATGTGGAACAGAGTGCACGACATGACCTGGCTGACCAAACATTATAAAGAATTTCTTCGGGATCAGCTAAGCGATGGCTTTCAATCGTTGATGCGGCTGCGTCGAGACGATGGCGGATTTGCCTATACCGATAAACCGGCGAATAACTGCAGCTCAACCTGGTTAACTGCGTATGCTCTGCAACTGTTCCAGCTGCTGCATGAAACACCCTTCAATTTTGGAGCTCGTTTGTTGCTGCAATGTGAACATTTTCTGTTAAGGCGTATCGGACCAAGTGGACAATTTGTGGATCCATGCCCGACTTCACGTCGGCAAAAAAGCATTTTGGAGCTGAACATTGAAGTGCTTAAGGTATTACAACTATCAAAAAGAATGATTAATCTGCAAGGGCCTCAATCGTGGACGAACGAGCAAATGAAAACTGAGACAGACTACCATCTGAAAGCCAAACACGGACTTGACCCACAAATATGGCAAAAACCGGAGAAGCAAACAAATATCAGCTGGATGGAACATCGCCGTAATCTGGAAACCGCTGGGCGAATATTATCGATGGATGTGCGTCGACAGCGCTTAACACAACAGTTTGATATCTTCAGCTGGTTGTTGACTCAAAACATTGGCGATCCCAACAATGCTAACTGCTATGAATGCTCTGTGGCGGAGATGGCCATCTACGATTATCTTCAGACCCAATTGGTTACAGTCCCAAAACTATCCGTATCGTTCTTCAATAACGAAAATCCGCCGGATATTATCAAAATCGATGGGGAAAATCGCTGGACGGAGCAACAAGTGAAACTCGAGACACAAAACCAGACCATTTACTTTGAAGCACAGGGCTTAGATGAACTACTTATGCGCTGCCAATACGAATATGTAGAGGAGAATTTGCGACCAAAAAGCCGAACAAACATGCATTACAGCGTGTTTGTGCAAACTGAAATGCAGAAACTGCTTGAAATTCAGTTTTGTGTTCACCGCCTAAAAATTAATCGTCAACTGTATGTGGGAACTAATATAGAGTTACAGCTGCCCTCGGGTTACGTACTGGACAATGATAGCGTACAGAATTTGTTGGAAACTGAGGATGTAACTGTAAGTACTTTTAGTTTTTAATTATATATATATATTTAATATTTCTCACAAAACAAAAATATATATATATAATATATAATTGAAATCCATCTTTTTAGACCAGTAAGGTAGAGAATAGGATAACAAAATATTATATTATAATATAGAAATTTGTTTCAATATATCATTTTTGTTAAGGAAATAAATTTATTTAAATATGCACACTAAATGTATTCTTTTTTCGTTTACAGCAAGCCAGTGCTTTGGACAAGAATACAAAACTCTTTTTGGTGATTGAGGCTAAGAGACCTAGCATAGCTACTTGCCTGTCTGTCCTAACCAGACGTTACCACAAGGTGGAGAATCTGCAGCCCGCATCGCTGACTGTCTATGATACCAATTGCTACGGAAGACGTGAAGTGTTCACCTACAATGTAACTTCTAGCACATCTTAGCTGTTTAATTGCCAATTTCCGTAATAAACGCGTGTAGATTTTATATTAATTAGGCGGCCTTCTCATTAGCAATGTTAGCGAGTTAACTGGCAAAACTTTGGCATACACAGGTGCCTGATACCGGAGCGCCAAGCTGGAGGTGGATTTGTTTACGTGCCACCCACTCCAGTGCCAGTAATTTCCCTCCCTCAAAAAAAACCAAAAAACAAAACAAAAAAATGCCCGAAACCCAGGCTGCGGCCGTTGCCTGTAAAGTTCAAAAGCCGCGATGGGGTTGAGCGGGTCCCAGGATTCCTGATTTAATGACTGACGCGTGGCAGTCGCGTATTTGTTTGCGCCCCGAAGCGAAAGTCCCGCTTTCTGTCTCATATTTGGGCAACGTTTCCTTGGTACTTAAATAGAATGGGCGTGGAACAGGAAGTGGACTTTTGCACTCCACAGATGTTAACTCAACAGACTCCGTACTTAAATATTATTGCATATTAATGAAGCTGCAGATGGGTGTGCGACGTTTTTGTGGAGAGAGAGGTGTTTGTGTGTGCCGCACGCCTCAATAAATACAAATAAATTAAAAAGAAATTAAAATGCTTTAAATTATGCAAAGGAAAGCACATAAAACAATTGAGAGAAATATAAAATGTGAGGGCAACATAGAAAACACAAAGAGACTGGGGTTAAATTTGATTTTATAACATGTACGTCGTATAAAACAAAATTAATAAAATTCCAAATTATTGTCATGGTAACAAATTCAAGAGACAAAAAGGAAATGCCTGGCAAGTTTCAAAAAATCTTATCAATTTAAATTCCAAACACTTTTTGAAATATTATATACATTTTTTCCCCTTAAATATAAGCATTAGAAAAATAATTTAAATAGGAAGTTTTTGATTTTTATTTTTTTTTTTTATTTTTTTGTTATGCAAACATTATCAAGAGGGTGTTCCCTTCCATTTTTTGATTAACTCATATAACAGCATAAAATATTTGATGTGCATTTTGCAGAGCAGTGCTTGACCATAAAATAAACATAAAATATTTGATGAAAAAAATATTTACACAAAAATATGCAGAAAATACACATTTTGAATAGCCTTCAGGTGAGCAAGAAATGCCGTCTAAGCTAAATCGAAATATGTGATGAAATTTTCAACAAATATTCTGGAAAATTGCCCTGCCAACAGCTAAGGGAACAATAAATGCTGAAACGGACAGCCAAATGCAAACATATATCGTACTTCGATATGCTAAGCTTATGATAATGCCCAAAATGTCCAAGTGCTAATATAAAACCGCAGCCCAAACCCAGATTCGCAGCCTCCAGGGCAGGGCAACAAAAGGACTTTCAGACTGCTGCTGCTGCTGTTGCGACGTTTGCTTTTTTTAGTTGTCCTGCAACATTTTCAATTTCTTCAAAAAATACAAAATGAAAAATTGTGCAAAAATATACATAACGTATGCAAAAATAACAAAAGCCGAACAGACAGCAAAGCCAACGGCATGAGAATGTTTATGAGTATTTCCGTGTGTGTGTTTTGAGTGGAACAGAGTGCTGCAAAATGGCGAGATGGGTTCGAGGCGACAAAGTATGAAATAACCTCAATTATGGATAGGACATGAACAGCGCTCGTTTAAAATAAACGCCAAGGGAAACATGCTGCAAGCAGCCAAAAATGCTAGATATACATTATTAAAAAGATAAAACAACAATTTTTCAAAAAAATATTCGATTATCAAAACAATTTTTTGTTTAAATGTTATACAACATTGCGTAAGAATCAGCACATATTAAAAGAAAAATCTACGAACTAAATATTAATGTAGAGATTTTCTTATTCACAATTTCTTCCAAATCATTTCGAGTTCAAATCCCTCATTATTAGTCTCTACATTTAAAATGTTATTATATTTTTTCTAAGCTAGTGTTATATTATTAATAATTATTAATTATATTACAAATGAAACCAAAGGAAAATCAAAAAATATATATTTCTAAATTTTCTTCAAAATTGTTTTTATAAATAAAAAGTAGTGTTTAAATTTATGTTATGTGCAATAATCGTTCACAGTGTAATAAAAACTTATATATGAACTCGAACTCCAAATTTGAATTATTAACAATTATAACACAAGGGTTTATTATTAATGAAAAGCCCAAAACAAGAAGTTCAAGTTCAGTTACCTAATAACTTCAGCTACTATCCAAAATTTGTTTAAAAACAAAGGTTTTTGTCTTGCGTGGTTTCTAAATTAAGCGATACACTGATATATGTATATATGGATAAATCGAATACCCAAAAAAATTTGAACACTTTTTGTGTCCTGTAGCTTTCATATACTCTTTTCACTTTGTGAACTAACAAGGAAAAGAAAGCAAAACTTTATTTAATTGAATAAAGAATAAATCATAGGAATATTGAATAGATTTAAGATAGAATTGAATAGAAGAGTGACATACATATGTTTTACAAAAACGCTTTTCGAATTTTTGTTGAAGTATTTAATGGGTTCTTTTAAAACTTTATAGGCAAACCTCGCTCATCACATCATCAGTCATGCTGCATGCCCATGCTTTACGTCTTTATGCATAAGTAATATCATGTTAGTGTCAATAGTTGTCAACGAAACGTTGTTGACAGTTCCCATCTGCTAAGCTGATGTCTGCACACCACCCAACATCCCCACCCACCCAAAAAAAAAAAAAATTAGAAGCGCGACCCACAGTGATTGTGTGTGTGTGCTTATTTTTATTATTTTTATTTTATTATTATTATTATATTTTGTGTTATACATTTGTTTCGTGGCACTTCGTTATCGCCATAGACGAGCGCCCATCTTTGCCCTGCAATCGCACTCGGCTCCTCCTCAAGGCTAACACATGCTACACACATTGTATTATTTTAGATTGGCATTACTTTTGGGGCCATTGGAGATGCCTGTGCTAAATACAACGAAGCTCGTTAGTTTTGCTTTGGGCGCTTTGGATTCCGTTTTTTTTGTGTTGTTTTATTGTGTTTTTTTTCTCTGTTTTCGTGCTCTGCGTTGCCAACTTCCGGCGGGCGCCTCACGTTGCCGATGGCGTGTCCTTCAGGCCAACGCCTTGCTAGTTACTGTTACGTATACGCATGCTTGTTGGTGTGTGTGTGTGTGTGTGTGTGTGTGTATGTTTGAGTTAGTTGGAGGGCCGCATATGTTACTTTATTGGCATTCAATTTGAGTTATCGCTATTTTTTCCTGTTCATATGCGTTTTTTTTTCCGCCAGTGAAAATGAATTTTCCTACTTTTCACATTGTCCATTGTTGTTGCGAATGCTGATGTGGTTGTTGTTGTTGTTTCTGTTGCTGCGGCCTTTGGTGCTCGAATGCAACCAACAATCTGAGATTTCAACGCTAGTTTACTTTTGTATCTGGGCACGTTTTTTGTGCGCTGGGCAGCAGACAGAACATACTACATACTATACGTATAATCACATTTTATTTGAACTTTTCTTTTGGTTTATTTGATTTTATTTCTATGCCATTTTCAGTTGGGTTTGCTTTCAAGTTTATTTGGCAGACATTTTTGTTTGTTATTGTTGTGTGCCAGGGCAAAAGTTTTGTGTTTTTTTTTTTGTAACCAAATGCAAAGTTCAAAGTTTGTTTATATTGATTGGCTTTGCAGGTCAGTTGGGAATACTTTTTTTGTCTCTGGAGCTCTGCTAAAAATTATTGCAAATATTTTTGATTGATTCACATGCGAAACTAAATACTGCCACTTTTCAATGCCACATTTCAATTATTGATTGAAAAGAAATTGACATTACAATTTCATCAAAAGGATTTATGAACTATTAAAACTGTCGAGCATTTTGAGAACTTTATCTTGTTTTGTTTAAATTAAATAAATTCAAATAAGATTACTTTATTGCTTATTATTGCTTTATAATATTTTTCAGCTTGACCTTATGGTGGTTAGTAATTTGAAGAAAATATAAAATATAATTATAAGTAAATATAAAGCGATAAATATTTGTTTAAACACTAGCTTGCTGTAAAGAAAACACACACATACACATATACTTATATACTCAGCAGCAAAAGAAACACAAATTGTTTTTCTCAAACACATTCTTTCAACCTTTGAATATTATAATTTAAGCTCTCAAAAGTTGCGTTAAATTGCATAAAAAACTAGAGTAACCATGGCAAAATGTTTGCTTCTAATCCAAGCAAATCTACTTAAAAGTCACATTCTTAAATTCACACTTTACTTTTTCCATATATTTATTGAATATTCTTGTTAAACTTCCATTAAACTTTCTGGCCACAATATATATTAAATCTTGCATTAAAAAATATATTTTTTCACCGCTTTCCTCTTAATTAACAAGCCAGTTGTTTTCGTTGTCTCTGACACGGATGCCCCGCAAACTCACTGAATTTGCTGCTCATTTGGCTACGTTTGGGGTTTATAAACTTTTTTATTTTTTTTGTTGATTAAGACTCGCAAAGCACAAACTGGCTGACACACAGACAAGTAGCTCCAGTAGAGCGTCAATCAGAGCGCCGCTTTTAATTAAATTAACAGCACAAATTGTCAAAAGCAGGCGTTGCAAATGTTGCACGAACCTCAGGTACGCACAAAGCAACAACAAAAAATTGAGAGGGAGAGAGATAGAGAGAGAGAGAGAGAGAGAAAAAAAAAACAACGAATAAACAACAACAGGAACAACCTTATTAAAAACGTGTCAAAAACATTTTCATAAATATATCAAGTGAACTTTTTTGCGGCTTGTCAAAGTGCCAGTTCCAAGTGTCGAAAGTATTTGTGGAAAGGCTACGAAATCAATAAGCTGAGAAGTTTGTTTTTTTTTTATTGGACGACACAGGGGAAAGGGTAAACGTCGATAGGGTTTGCTGTTCTGGCGAAGATATTATTTTGGCATGCAACAAGTTAATAAATTTATATAAAATGCAAATATACGGCCAATAAAAGTATTACGAGCTGTAAATGAAAATTTATTGAAGATGACCAAAAATAATTTAAGAAGATTACACTAGCTTACAAATTTCACAAATAGTTCAGAACAAAAACATTACACTAAAGTTCGAGTGTCATCTAAATAAATTTAAATTTTTAAATTTTAAAACTGGTCTGACTGCAAAAAAAATATATTTTTTTTAAAGAGCTTTAAATATTAAATTTCAAACATTATAAAATATTCATTTGTCATATTATTATTTATGTATTCTTTTACCTTTTTGGAATGTTCAGAAATTAATTAAAAAGAAAAACACCAGTTAATAAATAATAAATTTATTGTCAACACACATTTACAAAATAAGCAACGTGTTTTCTGGAATATACAATTTTGTTGCCCAGTGTAATTTGTATAATTTACATTCAATAAATGGCTTATTTTTCTTGACCTGCCTCACTTTTCCTGACCTGCTTTTCATAGGACCATAAACGAAATGTGTATAAATTTTATTATATTTAAAGCTTATCGAACTGTGAATAACAATTTATTTGACAACATTTTGGGAAACTGTTTTGGGACAATGTTGGGCACCCTCATAAAAACCAAACTTTGTACGGATAGAACGTGCACGGCGTTCGTCTTTCCGTCGGCCGATCACACTAGTGAAATAGTAAAATAGGAATAACACACGATATCAATAAGCAAAGCAAATAAAATCAATTGTTATGATGCCATAACATATCACGCCCCATCTTCAGAGAAAGTGAGAGGGGAAGAGGGAAAGTTACCCCGTTGCAATGTGCGGCAAAGTTTTCCGTTTGCGTTGGCGAAAACTTGGGACCCCCGAGTGTGCGAGTGTTGGCTCTGGGGTGTGGCATTTTTAGTTTTCTTCCTTTGTGTGCGACTTGGGATAAACAAAGCCATAATTCAAGCAGCGTTTACTCGCTTACAGCCTCGACTTGCATAAACAAATTGTGCTCAAGTGCTGTAGTTGCTTTCAGGGTGGGGGGAGGGGGAGATATAGGTTTTCTGTGGGCTGCCTGGGCATCTCAGAATCTGCGGGAGCATGCTCGTCAAGCTCAGCGTAAACATGATAGATTTATAGTTGGCTCTGTTTCTGTGGTCTGTAGCCGGCGACAACATTGCAGCGAACGCGCAACGTGTAGCATGCTTAATGGGGCTAGTCGGGTTGCCGCCAATGTTGATGCCACATCCTCTGCTGCTGCTACTTTTGCTACTTCTGCTTAGCTTATCAGAGCTCGTAAACACATGGAGTACCCACATGTACGTAGTACCCACAGAATTGCTGCAATCTGAGCTGTAGCCTCGAGTTAGGGTTTCTCGCCACTTGACTTTGTTTTCGTCAATAAATTTGGGGCAAGTTCTTTTCCATTTTTTTTTTTTTGCCCTTTTACGCCGTCTCAGCTGCCATTTGGCAGCCCCGAAAAAAACCGCATGTTGGGCGCCTGTTGGTATGCCACAGTTTTCTCGCATTTTTTTGGACTCCTTTTGCGGCGCCCAAAAGTAGGCAAGCGCCGAGCAAATTTGCGTTTAAATGGCGTGTTAACATTTAAATGTTATTTTTACGCCTCATAAAATAGCTCCATAAAAACAAAGCCAAAGTATTAAAAAAAATATATAAAAGTTTTCGAACTGTTTTAACATTTAACAGTACAAGAAACAAGACAGCTAACCCATTCACAGAACTGTTGTAGCTATATATGTATATACATATATATATATATCCTTTTTTTGAGCACTCCATTAGGAATATAAGGTGAGTCGAGCAACTTGAGTTTTCAGTCAATTGATTATCTGTTTAAACCGACACTTAAAGAACTTTGTTTAGGACACCAATTAAAATATATTTATATATATGTATAGAGTGACGTCTTCCATATAAATACTTAGGTAATATTATTATTATTATTATTATTATTATTATTATTATTATTATTATTATTATTATTATTATTACTATTATTATTATTATTATTATTATTATTATTATTATTAATTATTTTTTTTTTTTGTAAAAATTGGTATACATTGTTTAAACTGGTTTTCTGTTACCTTTAGTGGCAACTTAATCTAGTTTTATATTTTAAGTATTATAGAGCATTAATAGTAACAAAAAGATTCCATGAACAATATACGTAATATATTCCATATTTATTTTATATTTATCAGTATTCCGATTTTTATTATACAATAATCTTACTGAATAATTGTATTTTGTCTTCAACGCCTTTTGAAAATTAAATTTTATTTTAGAATAACTTTGTTTTCCCTCTTTTTTTTTGTTATTTTCCCTAAAGCCTTTTTCTAAATGTCGACCAACAAATTTAATTATTTATATTTTGGTCCAATTCAAATAGTTTCGTGTATACCGTTTGTATCGCATGGGTTATGTTTGTGAGCCAAAAACCGGACGACACGCGACACGCAAAATAAAAAAAATCTGATTTCCGATCACGAACATATCGTGTTAAATCATGCTTGTTCACGTCACAATGGAAATGGCACAATTCGTATAATTCCATTTCTTGGCATTTCCGTTTATGAACGCCCAAAAGTATGCTTCAGGTTCGTTCAGCGTTCGTCTTGTGTGTGTGTGTGTGTGTGTGTGTGTGTGTGTGTGTGTGTGTGTGTGTGTGTGTGTGTGTGTGTGTGTGTGTGTGTGTGTGTGTGTGTGTGTGTGTGTGTATTTGCCCAAAAGTGTGCTTTGTTTTATTGTTTATGCAAATTGCCTGACTAATTTTGTACGGACTCAGAACACAAATCCTTTCGCTTCAGTCGCTTAGTGAACCTTTTCCAACGCCAGCAAGTTTATCTAGTTCGCTTTTCCTTTTGATTTCATGCATATACACAGACAAATAGCAGGAAAGCTGTTTTCTTATGTCCTTTTTTTATACAACAAAAAAATAAAGTTTATTTTCGCTTAATGCGCTTGAATGAGTTGTGCGTTGCGTTTGTTGTTTTTTGGTTTTCTTTCTTTATTGTTTCAACATTTTTCTTTGTTTTTCGGAGATTTTGTTACTGAGCATTTGGCAGGTTATTTTGTTTCTGATATCCTCTTATCCAAAATGCCTTCAGCTTAACTTTGTACGTACTCCGTTTTCCACAAGTCTTTGTCTTCTTTCGCCTCGGATTTCAAAATGGCCCTGAGTCGAGTTATAATTGTATCTATTTAAATTTAAAGTAGTGCTGTTTGAACATCTTAGTATTCTCTATAATTAGTTTTCTTTGTACGCAAACTTATGGTATTTTGAGAAAACACGCATTTGAAAAGTTTTCATTTATCTATTTAACACGATTTTAAATATAAAATTTAATCCTCTTTTTCACTTCACATAAATTACGTATTTTATAAAAACAAAATTAAATCTATTTTGAATTACGATAAACGTATCTTTAAGCTTATGTTTTCGAATTCACAACATATTTTAAAAATAGATCGAAATTGAATTGCCCTGTGTCGAAATCAAAGAGAAAACGTTGTTGGGAATACATTTGCTTTTTTTTTTTTTTAAATATGTTAACATTTTAAAGCACGGTAAAGTATTCTGTGCGCCAAGTGCAATGCGGGTGCCTCCTTTCTAGTTTTGGTGCCATGAAGCAAAGGGCACGCCTCGTTGCCGCCGAAAGGACTCGACTTGACGCCAAGGTCCTTTATCAAAGCGAAAGTTGTTGCACAGTTGCATGCCCAACAGACAAATACACACGCGCACACACACACACACAAACACACACACAAAAATACGACAGCGTGCGCTCGCTTGCAGGTCAATTATCGCGCTTTGCATCCCACGAGCAGCTCATCTCGCCCCCAACCACGCCCACCTCCCCCCACAACCATCAGCCAGTTGTTGTTGTTGTTGTTTTTGTGGCTTGTTGCCACTGGCGTCTGTGGGTATCTGGCTAAAACCGAAAGCCAAACAAATTTGTAGCTTGCAGTTGGGCCATTGAGTTGGCGTCGTGTCTGTTTCTCCGTTTTCTCTGTCTGTCTGTCTGTCTATTTGTCTGTCTTTAGGTTTTGCATGACCTGCGGTTAGCAATTGCAATGCGAAACTTTTTGCACTGGCGCTAATTAGGCATTACGTATACGCCATGGTTAAGCATCTTGAAGTGCACTAAATTGCGCTAATCATAAAACATATATGTATACATATATATATATATATACATAGTCATAGTTGGTGGCCTTTGTGCGCCTTCAAGTATGCAACGGTTTGTTTCAAGTGTTGCTGCCATGTAAATTATGCCACCAACAACAGCAACACCAACAACGTCTACAACAATTGCCCAAGAATTGTGGCAATGTGCACTCAGCGTCATTTAGTGCCACGCCCACACACACACGCCAAAGCGACGCCCACATTGTGGGCCATTGTGCGCATTGTGCGAATGCATGAATACATGAGAGGAGTTTGAGTTTGACAGTGAACTGAAGTGGGTGCGATTAGAGTGCGATTGTGTGGGTGGCTGTGCGTACACACACACAAAGACACACACACACACTTGAATTCTAGACTCTCGTTTAAGTGGTTCACTGTGTTAGTTGCAACATGCAACAATAGTTGTCCATAAATTGGTTTGTTTACTCGAAGTGAACAAGCCCTGAAGACAATTTACTCGGCTCAGAGATGGGTTCATGACAAATACAAGCCACAAACTGAAATAAGCACTTTAATATTTCAAAATATGACACCCAAAAAGGGGATACAATAAGGTAGTGCATATTAAATATAAAAGACATCATCATTATGTGCACATATTATTCATCAGAATCAACCGCGAGAGAAAGATAAGGACAGAATAAGAAGTAAGCAAAGATTGTACATTAATAATATTATTTAGCTTCCCTTTTAACTTAAAACATATCAAGTAAATTGGACTTTTGGGGATTATCACGATGCCAAAACATATTCTTAAACATCCATTTAAGAGTTTTACAAATAAGAAATATACTCGTACTTCAGCAAGGAACATTCGATGTACAGAGTATCAGTAAACGAGCACTCCCGACAAAAGCACTAATAGAACAAAATCATGTTTGAATAACAAATATAAAATATTCTTATCAAGCTCGACAAACTTTAGCATTGTTTCCTGTTTTCTGTATAAATAAAGAACTTTCTTATACAAAAAAAATTATATTTTTGAAAATCGCAAGGAACGGCGATTCTGTAGATTACAAAAAAGATAGACTTTCTATTCGATTTGAAAAAAATGTATGTGTACAAGGTAAACGTACTGCATTGAGAATTTATTAAATATATTCTTATTTTCTTATTAGTTTAGTTTCATATTGCCTAGCTATGCATTTTTCAAGACCTCAACTTTCCGTTGATGAAAAGCCGAAGCACTTAGACTTTTATTTAGTTGCCTTGACTTTTTCTGTTATATATCTCTGATATTTTAAGGAGTTTTTAAGTGTTAAACAATTCTCAAAATGTGATGATTTAATCAACTTTTGGGCCGAGTGCATTATTGAACATCGCAAAGCAGAGTACAGGGTATCTTCTCATCGAATCGAAAAGCGATTTTGCTTTTTCGTTTAAGCAAATAGGATTCAAAACTAAAATCTTTATGCATAAATCTGATTTATATTTCTAAAATAAATATTACATGTCCAACTCGTGAAGCAGCTTGTCCCAGCTGAAGCCCATGCGACCATCGGTCAGATGAAGGCGACAGCGTTCGGGAATATGCTGGAAAAGACGCTTAAATGGCGTATAGCGTTCCAAGCACTTGGCATCCCCCAGCAGAATTAGTTTGTGCTTGGCGCGCGTTATGGCAACAGTGAGACGACGCTGATCCTCAAGGATTTCAGCCTCACGCGACCGTTCCATAGACTGGTCGGCGGCTGAGCTGCCCGTTTTCGTGCAGCTGTAGATGATCAGGTCCTTGTCGCGTCCCTGGTACTGATCAACCGTATTGAACTCGACACCGTCCAGCTGTTCGCCCAGCTTGCGCAGCAGCTCCACCTGGGCGCGGTACGGCGCAATGACGCCAATGCGCTCCGCATCGCAGCCCGCCTCGAGCAGCTGGCGCAGCAAATGCAACACGATGGCCGCCTCACAATGGTTGGTGTACTTGGGCGCACGCCCGGAGCGAGCCGGTTGCGCTGCCTGCTCCTCGGTCTCGCCGTAGTGCTGTTCGATGGTGGCGCTGGTGCTGCTCAGTTGCTTGGAGGCAGCCGCGTAATCCTGACAGCGCTGCGAACAGTCGGAGGTGTCCAGCAGCAGCACCGCCTGCTCCAGATGGGTTTGCAGTGTGCGCTGCACCCAGAGACGCGCCTCGCTTAACGGCTCCAGCTGCAGCTTGGCGGTTTCCACCTGCTCGCTGGCGCACTTCAGCGCCTGGCCATAGGTCAACTGGTTGGCCAGCCGCGTAATGCCGCGATTCATGCGATACTGGAGCGTTAGCACCGCCGTCGCCTCGTCACAGTCCAGGCGCTGGAACAGCGTCTCGTCGGCGCCACGCGAACGCGCCTCGCGACTGCGCAGCACCGGCGGCAGCTGCTCGGGATCGCCCACCAGTATGAAGCGGCTGCAGTGGCTCAGCGCGCGCAGCACCGTCGGCTGCATCACCTGCGTGGCCTCGTCCACAATGCAGTAGTCGAACTGGCGCTGCTGGAACAGCGCATGCCCGGCGCCCAGACAGGTGACGCCCACAATGCTGGGCTGCGCCAGTGCCGCCCTCAATTGTTCCACCGTCTCGCAGTTGGCCGTCAGCTGGGCCTCGCTGATCCGCCGCAGTTGCGGATGAATGCGGGCGCTGTTGCCCAGCCGCAGCAGGGGCAGATTGTGGGGCAGCAGGCGCAGCAGCAGATTATCCACGGCCGAGTGCGTTTGGGCCGTGATCAAAACGCTGCGCTCCATCAGGTGCAGCAGACGCACAATGGCGACCAGGGTCTGGGTCTTGCCCGTGCCGGGCAGCCCCTTGATCAGCAGATGCGTGTCGGTGGTGAGGGCGCGTAGCGCGGCCAATTGCTGCACCTTGTTCAGGGGCCGCAGCATCGGTCCGCCCTTGCTGCCGACGATGCGTGGCAGCAGCTTGTGCTGCTTGGGCGGCACACGGGCCACCACAATCGCGCGCAGCTGCGCGGCGCGTTCGCCGGGCGACAACAAAAGCGCCAGGTTGGTGTAATTGAAGCTGGCAAAGCTCTGCGATTCGTGCTTGTCCACAATGAAGGTCTCGTGCGCATAGCGCTGGCCAAGATCGCGCTCCAGCTGCAGACGCAAGCTGCGCGGCTCCAGTGCCGTTATGTAGCCAGCGGCAATGGCCAGCCGGGTGCTGCCGCTGACGATGACATATTCGCCCAGCTCGAACTGGAAGAGAAATCCATTAGCAAAACAAAAGTAAAGTCCAGAGCTGATAACTCACGCCGCTGAGTGTTAAATTCAGTTCGGAGTCCGCCTGCGCCGACAGCACCAGCTGCTGCACATAGCGTCCGTCCACTAGGCTCGCCTGGTGGCCCTTGGCCAGCTCCAGCTGGCAGATGGCGCGTCCCAGCTGCTGCCGCCTGGCCGGCGTTTCGGTCCAAAGGGCGCGCAGCTGATGCGACTGGCGCGCCTGCTGCTCCTCGAGGGCGAGCAGGCCGCACCAGTGCAGCACATACTCAAAGTCCGGCTGGCCGAGGTGCGCCAACTGTTGCGGCATCAGGCGACGCAGCGGATGCGATTCGCCCAGCTCCAGCTGGGCATCGGTGTGGGCGAAGCTGCAGCAGAGCGTTGCATACGCACAATTGCCGCAGGCGCTGTGATGCGAGATGGGCTCGGGCAGCTGAAATGGCTGCAACAGCTTGCCGGGCAGCGTTTCGAGCGTTTCGTTTGCCGCCGGCAGCTGCGCCTCCCGGGTCAGAAAATGGGCCAGCTCGTTGCGCAGCAAAATGAGATCACGCTGCTCGTTGCGACCCTCGCGCACCTCACGCACAATCCCCTCGCGCAGATACAACAGCAGGCCGCTGCTGGTCTCCTGGCCGAGAGCCGAATGCATTAGCTGGTAGAGCAGCAGCTGGCCCTTGTGCTCCATGGAGAAGCTGGCGCGTCCGGTTTTCAGCTCCAACGGTATCGGCTGCTTCTTGTTGCGCACGCGCACCGACACATCCACCTTGCCCTTCAGGCCCATCGACGGCACCCACAGATTCTCCTCAATATCGTGGATCTCCTCAATGCGACCCATATACATTTCCTTTGGCTGCACCGACGGCACCTTCCCGTCCACGTACTGCGCCACAAAGGCGACAATTGGCTCCACAAATTTGTGCAGCTGCATCTCGATCTCGGGCCGGCTCAGCTGGCCGGCGTACAGCTGCTGGGCAAGCGAAGCGCTGTGCAACATTTGCTCCAACGCGGTCTCCACCTGAGCCTTGTCCCGCAGCCGCTGGGCGAGCACCGTTTGCAGCAGCTCGTGCACCAGCGTGCCAATAATCATCTGGAAGATGCTGTCTGATGTTAATACCCACGCTTAATTGGCTGGGACACGAACTTACCACAGCGTTGGTGGTGTCCACGCCGCGAAAACGATCCTGGAGCACCGCCTTGCGGCGACAGAAGAGGGAGCCCGTCACCGAAGTGCTCGATATAAGCAGATCCGGCTGTATCACACAGTAGCCGTGCTCCTTGTCGACCACATACGCAGACAGCGCGGGCTGCCAGTGCGCCTTCAGGGACAGCAGATCCCCCGGCTGCACGGCCGTCTGATTCCAGGGTGCCTGCAGGTGGCAAACAGCCCTTGCTGCGGTCGCATCGTGCTCATCGCTGCGCAGCTGCAGCCGCAGGTCATGTGTTTTGGGCAGACGCTGCACGTCTTGCACCACACAGCGCCGCCAGCTGCTCAAATCGATGCTCTTGGCGCTGATCGCGGCATCCAATGCACTCACATCGAAGTCGTTGTCGTCGTCCAGCAAAAAGTCCAAATTCTCCTGCTCACTGAGATCGATTTGGGTTTTGTATCGCTTGACTGAGTCGGGCACATTGTCAGCCTTGCTGGGCGACAGCACTCGCTTAGCTGACTGCATTGCTGTCTTTCCTTTGATTTGTTTTATTTTTATTCGCGCACTTTATTATTTAACGCACATCTTTATTGATTCGCGCCAAATTTTACGAGCCAGTGTGTACCCGCTTAAAAACTGAATAAGTTCGATTTCACGAACGAACTGAACGAACCATGTTATCGATATCGCTCTTTTGGTTCGTTCGCATGAGCTTGTTGTGTTCAACTGAATCCGATTTTAAGTCGTTTTGTTCACTTGATTCTGATCGGCGATCATGTGTTACAAATTCTTTTTGGCGGTATTTTTTAAATTATTTGAATTTGGTTATTTAAGAAAATTTAAGACTTGTATAACAGTTTAAGAGTATCTTTATATTCGAAACGTATTTACAACATACTTGTGTTTTAAACAGAATGTTTTAAATGGACAGTTTGCAATACACATATATAATGACCATGTTCAGACAAGATGTTCTAAGCACATCTCTTCTAAATTAATTGAAGTGCAAATCTTAACTGCATTTAGTGAGACAAAGAAAACCATTCCATTCCATTCACACTTTGCGGCAGATAACCCTAATGTCCGACACACACAATATTGTCTCATTAAACTAGCGACTAATTGGCCAGCCGGATAACAGGATAACACGCCCAAGACATAAAGTGCGCCACAAAACGAGCATCTTTCCATTGTCCCAAAAGGAGCAAGTGTGGCGGCAAAAAACTCGAAATCCGTAACTGCTTGCGGCTGTCAACTAAATTTCATATGCAAATCCTTGGCCATGACTATCGCTACCTGATAATCTACTTGATTTATGCGGCTGCACAGACAGGCAGACACAAGGAGACAGCCTGAGCCACATGCGCCACGCTAATAATGCTCCAACCACCCACCGCCTGTGGCGTGCCGGGCACATCATTAATCTCGGACCATGCGGGACATGCCCAACGTGCCCGACCCCGTCCCATGCCCCATGCCCCGTGCTCCCTGCTCCATGCTCCATGTCTTATGGCAGATGGCATTGTCCACTGTCGACGACTGTGGCAGCCACGTGGCTGACCTTCAGCATAATAATTCAATGTTAGTGCTGCTGGACCGGGATTGTGTCGCAGCCAAAAGACACGTGCTAATTGCTAATCAGTATAGATAAGGCAACGCCCACGCCGCCGTTTAACGGTGAACCCTGTGAAGCGGAAGGCATTTTATTTTTATGGCCAGCCGAGCAATTCGGGATTTTTAAAGTGCCCTGCCATTCGGATGCACTGCTTATCGCGTCCAGCTGTCGCTGTTGAGTGTTTTCATAATGGAACACACAGATTTCGGGCCCTCCATTGGGAGCTGCTGACAAATGATCTTTGCTTATGGAAATAACTCACATTGTGTATGTGTTTGAATCAGAGCTAGAGATGGGCGCGTATCGGATTTTACAGACCAGCAAATATCGTAAGTAGTCACGCAACATTCACGAACATCACGATTTGATATTTTGATAATATTAACTTAAATAAGTTAAATAAGTAAAAACTTTTCTTTTGAAATATACAGTTTATATTTCTTATTAAAAATTTGTAAAATTAATAATTTCTAATGTAATTAATTTGTTCTAATTTATTTAATGAACGAAAATATGTATTTAAAGTAAAAAAAAAACATCCAAAGAAAATTATCATAGCAATAGTTTTTAATATTATTTATTAAACTTCTTAAATATCTCTAAATATAAAAAAAACCTATGAAAAAATAAAAATTTACTATTATATAACAAGAAATTTTATTATTATTTATTATAATTCTTAAATATCTCTAAATATAAAAAAAAATTAAGACTATTATTATTTTTAAAAATTTTATTTTCTATTATTACAATTTTTTATTATTTTATTTTAAATTTACTAAGCAAACTCAAACACTGCACGTTCGTGTCACGAGGCAAAACACGACCCAACACGACTCAACTCTAGCCAGATTCTAGCACCCTCCATCAGATACTCCATATTCTCTTGTTATAGTTATAACCACTTGACTTTTTCGAGGGCACTTTTTGCTGTTGGCTCTTTTCTGTTTCATTTCTTTTCACATGTCAACAAAGCCATCAACACATTTCACACGCGCTCCTTTTGTTTAAATGTCACATTACATAATGATACTTAACACATGGACGAAAAAGGGGGTGTGTGTGCCTGTGTGTGTGTGTGTTGGGTTTGGCCACGCCCAAATGCCTTTTTATGGCTGCCTAACAAAGGAAAGCATTTGCCGGGCTGGCTTCGTTGTCGCTGTTGTCGCCACTTAAATGCCAAATTAAGTGTAATTTTTATTGTGTTTACAGCGCCACAACAACAACAACAACAACAACAACAGCAACGAGGACTTCAACACTTGACAAATTTGATTTTTCCTGGCTGACTTTGCTTCTTCCCGTTCCGCTTCTCCCTCTGACAACTTCCTCTCGGCATCTCATGGCTGTCATTAGTGTTTGTTGTCGCTGCTTTGTAATTGTTTATGTAATTGTTATGCACATGTATGTGTTTGTGTGTGCGTGTGACAGAGACAGACAAAACAGCCAAATGCAGCCAACTAGAAAAAGACAGCAAGTGCAGTTAACTCATTTGACTGCCAGTTATAAAATCTGAACCTGACGTCAGCGTTACAAATTTTTCAATATGGAATCAGAACGTTTTTATGAGCTCTTGTTAAGGTAAGCAAATGTTTTGCAAATTAAATAATGGCTAATTGGCTTTGCTATAAAGATTTTTTTGGCAAATCTTGTTAGCCAAATTGGGTAAAAAAAAGTTAAGCACATTTCTTCACCAAGTGAAGACGTAATCGCTCGTCGACAAACATCGCTGATGAAATAACTTAAGAAATCAAATTGTGAAATCAAATCTGTAAGTCTGGTAATATGCCGCCAATAAATGTTGTTTAAAATACTTCTCTGCTACCTTCCCTTACTGATCAGTTTTTACTTCAATTTGTGTTTATTTATATAAAAAAATAATTTATTGAATTAAGCCGACCCGATTTTTGTTTGAACCTGCCCTATTCCCAACAAAATGATGTTACAAATATTTTATGTAACAACAAATTGCAGCAGTTATTTCTCCGGTGTAAAAAATAAGTTATATAAATAAATATTTATTGTATCTCGATTTGCCTTTAAATAATCCTTTTAACAAACCTTTTTGAAGCCACTTGTTAAAAAAATAAATAAAATGTAATCACTTAATCTGTATAAGAAAGTAAAATAAAACAAATTATTGTGTAACCAAATTATTAATTAATTTTTCTACTATTAGTTAAGTACTTAAATTTTATAGTACCTCACATAATTTAAAGCTTTTTTATTTAAGTGATCTAGACTCCGGTTCCAATTACAAAGTATTAAATTAAGAGCTATTAGCTAGCTATGCAAGGGGCTTAAACACCTACACTAATGATATTAATAGTATTAACTACAGAATCGTTTTAAATTAAAAATAGTTAAGTGTAGCCTACATTGCAGCGCATCAAATGACAAAGTCAAAGTCAAGGTTCAATTGGCATTCGCCTCTAAGTGCATTCTCGGCAATTCCAAACACGATTACAATTACAATTTCTGTACCGCTTGTTAACTTTACATTAGCCACTTGGCCAAACATCGAATGCTTAAACACACACAAACACACACACACACAAGCACACACAGAGCTGCACACACACAAGGCGAGCAGCCACTTAAAAGTCATCAAAGTGGCATAACTAATTCATTAGGAATTTCCGCAACAAAAAAAGAGAAAAGCCACAAAAGTTCTCATGAAAATACCATTGACCATACGCTCATACACTCACACACGCACACACTCACACACACAAGCGCGCGCATTCCGCATGCTGTCAGATTTTGTTGCCTATTTAGCGGCGCAAATATTTGGTTTGTCAGGCCAAAAGTATGCACACACCATCGCACACACACACACACACACACGCACACACATATTGCGAATATCTGGCCTGGATTTTAGTTAACCCAAGCATATCTCTTGGCCGTCCGCCCCTCCCGCTACCCAACACATTTCCTCATTAGCATTATTGCCTGACTTTTCTGTTTGTTCTGGCTCTGTCGATGTCTTTCTGCCCAGCCCCCCTCTTGCCCACTTGCTAGACCCTTACCCCACGCTCAGACAACACGCAAATGAGAATTTCATTAACGTTATTAATATTTTCATTGTTGAGCATTTTGCATGCCTGCCAACTTTCAGTGTTGTTGCTGCCACAGCCTCAGCAGCATTTATATGTACATACACTCAAAAAAAATGTAAAAAAGTAAACAAATTTTAAAATAAACTAAATGTTATATTTAAGTCTTATTTGCAATAAATTCGGCATTCAAAGAAAAGTTCCTAATATCAGAATTTGTAGCTCAAAAAAATTTTTCCCTCGTCGCCTTTTAACATTTTTAATCAAGGTACACATTTCTCCAAGTGTATATATTTATGTATATATTTGTGTCAAAGTAATAACTTGATTATGACGTTTGTAGACTCCCGTTGTTCTTGTTGTTATTGTTTTTTTTTTTTTCTTCGTTTTTTCTGGTGTTTTACATTTTTCATGGCTTAATAATTGCTCATTTCAGCTGCAGCCGCCTTTTGTTTGTTTTGTTCATTGTTGTTAACAATTATGAGGCCACTTAAATAAATTTTATTGCCGCCAGTCATTGTCCTGGCCGTCTACAAACAAATTGACAATTATTTCGCTCGTTGGCCTGGCCCGAAATGACAAACGAGCAAGCCAAAAACTTTTCATGCCATTTATTAGCTGGAAAGTTTTACGGGTGTGATTTTGATTTAGCTTCAGGCCAAATCCGGGTAGGTGGCAGCAACAACAACGGCATTTGAAACCGGTCTAATGAAGTTTTCAATGGCCAAGCAGTTGAGTTAAGTTTGCCCAAAACAGTTGCGAGGGCAGCGTATTGAAGAAGTGGCCAAAAGTTCGCCATTTGAGTTATGAATGGTGTATTTATCTTTAGTTACATTTTAATAGTGAGCATCCACACAAAGTTCTACCTGATAATTTTAATTACTGCATTAAGCAAAACTAATGAATCTCAAATTTACCACAAAGTCTCATAAATATAATCGACTGGCATTTTACCCTCAACTTGATGGGCAGATGGGACAACGGGACAACGGGACGGAACAACGACCAAGTCAGTGTCTAGGTTACGGTTAGAATTATGTGACCTGAACTATGATTGGCTTGCGGCAATTACTAATTACCAAAACTTGAATTAATTTTATTATACCTTATCTCTAATTATTTACATGTTGTGCTTTGACTTTGAGAACTTAATTTGAAGAATTTATTTGTGGTTATTTAATTTATTATTTAATAAAATAAAAGTTCAAACCATATTTAAAATATTATATATTTACTAATAACTATTAAATTCCAAAAATTAAATTATATAAAATTTAGATAGTATGTTTTAACCATTAAAATACATTTAAAATATGTATAAATATAAGTTCATAGCACTATTAAATAATTTCATATTTTAATGTTTTCATAGATTAGTCAACAATTAGTTAAGCGAATCTCTGCTTTGTCTGTTAGTTCTTCAGTTAACCCTTAATCGCTTTAATGCCCGCCAATTAAACCATTTAAACATAAACCATAACACGTTTTAATGACTTTGACGTTTTCAGTATTTTTTGGCTTGTAGCTCCATTAATTCAGTTAGTTCGCTCGCTTGATGTCGCATCGTGTTGCAGCTAAACTGTCATAATATATTTAAAATAACAAGCGATTGGCATTTTTTGGTCCTGGCTTACGATAATTATAATGCAATTAAATAAATAATTATACCCGATGCGCTGCCGGAAATATTATGAGAAAGCCGAGGCTAACTGTCTGTCAGAATGCAATTATTTAATAAAGTAGTTAGTATCCGACTGAAAGGTACTCTGTACCCATTTTGTATTAATTGTTACTTCTTGATCAATATTTATAAGACTGGCATGTTCAGGGTTTAAAGATAAAACTTAAAGCTGTAATTTTTCATAGCCGAATTATAAACTGTTCTGGATTTATAAGAGAACTTATGTTTTGGTATATGTCGATATATAAAAGAGGTTATAAAAACAATAACATCTGTTGTACTTTTAATATACATTAGCACAGCTGCGGAATAACCTTTTTTATTAGCCATTTTAAATGTGTATAAACTGATTTAAAAATAGCTTGACTCACCATTGTTGACCGTGGAGCCGCCAACGCTGCCAACATTGCCATCACTGCTCAGCGCCAGGGTTGTCAACGTCTCTAAGACGAGCACAGTTGTGAGTACGGTGTAAAACTGATTCAACATGTTGCCAAGAATTTGATGCCACAGTGTCTGTGTTGCAGTTAATGCTTATTAAAACTTATTCAATTAGCACGCACTTTTTAACATTGCATTAAAGCAGTTTTTATTAAAGAAATAAATATGTAGATATTTATTAATTTTTTATTGCAAGGTTTAAGCGTTGTGCAATTTATGTTTGGATTTATTTAAATGTTGCACATTTAATTAATTTAACTGTACGTTTTTGTGATGCTGTGTGTGCTGCAAATAGACGGAAAAAGAAAATTATTAAATGTCATGGCATATTTGATCAATGGCGTACATAAATTTGCCATTTAATTAAAGGGCACGCTCCAATTTGCTTATACATTTGTGTGTATTTAATATAGCGCCTAAAAGCCGACTTTGCTGATTTATTTGCTACCCAAACAGCGCGGCCAAAGACCACCAACAATGGTAAACAGTAAGAAGGGGGGCGGACGGACGGAAGGAAAAAATCAGTGCAAATTCTTGATTGAATTTCGCCTGACGTAAGCGGATTAAAAAGAAATTCTATGAAAAAAATAAAAATAACAAAAAACCAACAAAAATAATAATAAACCGAAGCATAAAACAAAAATAACGGGCAAGTCATAAAAACGCAGCGAACAAATGAAAGCCAAACAAACTTGGCTGGGGCAATGAGCAGCACACATAAAAGGACAACAATCCACCACGAGTCATAGCAAAAGGATTCTCTATGACTCCAGACCCTGGCTGACTTAATTCCCAGCAGCTTCCGACACGTACACCCAATGGCCACTGGACGGCACTTCAATTACTATAACCAGGCAGCGGAGGAATCAACACGTGCATGGAATGTAAGCTTCAGATTTCAGACGAACGCCAATTAAAATGTATTAATTATATTTTTATTTGTAAGCATATTTGATCTTATACAAAACGATACAAATGAGTGTGTGTGCTCTCGATTTTTCCACCTTTTCACCGCCCTACACTCATACGAAAAGTCAAGTAGTTTGTATTTAAAATGAATTTAATATATTTACAAAATTGAATTAACCTAAAACATTTAATGCTCAACTCAAATATACTATATTTTAAATTTAAGAAATTTAAGAAATTCCACTCTGAATTCTTTTGCAGTTATTCTAAAATGTAGAAGTTTGTTTTTCTCTGAGTGCATAAATTACTGATAAGTAAAGCACCAACTTCACATTATGAACTGGCCATGATGGGTCGCTACGGGTCGTAGCCAATAACTCTGCCAGTTGTCCAGCACTTGGATAGCGCTTAACAACTCGCCCCATTGCAGCCATTGAAGCCAAGCAAATGCCATGGCCATCACCATCATCGTCATCATCATCATCATCATCATCAAATCCCTCGTCAGTACCCCACAGTCTTTTGGCATCATGGCTCTGCTTTACTTTTGCATGTATGAGAGCTGACGCTACAGTTGTCCTTACACTTCCACATATACCCTGCACTTAGAAACTAATAATTTCGATGATATTTATCGAAAATACAAAACTTAAGGATAGAAATCCAAAATTTACATTTCTTTATTATCTAAAACTCCTAATTTTACGATATTTTTTTCTTTAACCAAAAATTTGATAAGACAAATAATCTCAAAAATATACAAAATGATATAAAATGTAAATTTGTTGTACTGCATAAGCATTAAAGAAAAATTAACTGTACGGGTTTTTCCCACATTTTCCTAGTTAAAAAAATTAAGACTAATTATTTTTTAAAACTAAGTTTTTTTGTACTTTAAATTAAAAACTTTCTAAAAAACAGAATTTATTTAATCTAAAAACGATCTAACATCAGATTAAATAAATAAATAAAATTAAAATTGTAGTTATAAGTAATCCTCCGACTCAAAACTTTCTTCATCCTTATAATGTGTAAAGCTATTCTGATGAATTTGTTTGAGGTTATTTAAATAAGAAATTGTTTTTTTTTTCAGGTTGTTCGCCATTGGCGGGATAATTTTGTTTCTGGTAACATCTCAAAATTCGGAATAAAAATTATTGCATTTCTTACACTTGAAACTCGAAGCGTGAGTCGAAGCAATAGTAAAATATTTAACATCTTCATTAAAAATATACTATAGATTATAAGTTCAATATATTAAATTTAAAATTTAAAATTTTTTAAATATTTTTTTGTATTATATTTTCATATTGTATAGGGTAGCTAGACGACTGCCATCCTTTAACGCTTGCTTTATATTTGACATTTTCTTTTGGTCTGTTCGTGTCATAAGCGTAAAGCAATTTGCTCCGTCAGCTGTAGTTCTATCTCCCTCTCTTTCTTTCTTTCTCTCCGTGCACTCTACTATTTTGCCATTCAACTCTTCGCTCTATTGCAATATGAATGCATTTCAATTAAAATGCTGGCGATGCTTTCTTAACAGCAGCTGTTGTGGTTTTCTCGCTGCGTTTGTTTTGTTTTTGTTGTTTGCTTGTTGTTTGTTTGTCTTTTGTCTAAGTTATTGAAATCAATTTGTAAACTTAATTGAATTTCGGTGCGACTTAAAGCCAGTCGCCCTTAAAGAACCCGCTTGTAATTTGCCTAATAGTAGGCAGCATATGGGAGAGAAAAAAAACGACTGGTTTGACATGTCTATTAGCCGCCAAAGTGGGCCCGAACCTCAGCGCTATGCATAATTTAAAAAATGTTTCTTCACAGCCCAGCGAATTGGTACAAGGCAGTGCCACGCCCCCCCCCCCCCCCCCCCCCCCCCCCCCCCCCCCCCCCCCCCCCCCCCCCCCCCCCCCCCCCCCCCCCCCTCTGCTTGGCTTTCCTGTGTTGCATACTTTGCGGCTGGTTGAAAGTTGAACCAGTTTCTGCCAGTTTGGTTATTGTGATTCTCGCTGTTGTTGTTTGTACCCTGTACCCATTTAAAATGTATGAAAAAGAGTATATTGTGCACATTTATTAAACTCGCTCTATAAAGTAAATTGTAAGTTGCGAGTAAGTTTCTCAGAAAAAGCATTTATATATTTTTGTGAAAATACAAATAAGCCATGTTGATTCTATTATTTTCCCAGTAAGTGTATATTTACATATATATTTACATATACATATATATATAATATATATAAATGAATATTTATGTTGCTCATATCCGTCTACCTTTTCCATCCAGCAGTCCATCCGTCACAACAACACAAAAATTTTAGACAAATAAAATTCGTCAACACAAAAAACATATCGAATTTATTTCAAACGATCGATAAATTTTTAGTGTTTTTGAAAAATAGAAAAGTGATTATTTTAAATCTTTGTTTTCAAGCATATTTTGGAGGTTCAAAGAGAAAGCGTAACCAAATTTTGATTATGTAAATTTAATCTGTACTTGTAAACTCAATTTATATCAATTTTGAAGCATATTTACAAGATATTTATATTACAGGGTAATATATCCTCGATAACTCTCGACCAGAAAATAGTTGTTTTTTGTATCTGCTTAAAAACTTTAGGCGCGTGATTTTTGCAATTTGGCTAATAGCGAAAAGTCAACGTCGTTTCGTCGGCTTTGAATATGCGCTGACAGTGAGTAATGGTAGAAAAAGACAGACAGACAGAGAGGGATAGAGAGTGCAACGAGCGTAATGGGCACAGTATTTACCGTCTCGCTCGCCCACTGAGCGCATTTAAATCAATATTAATAGCAATGTTTACGCCCCCGCAGGCCCCCAAGAATGCAACTGCCAAGCGGCGACTGCAATTGAAGATTTACCTCTTTTTTGCATATATTTTTTTTATATATATATATTCTTATTCTTTTGGGCAGGAAGCCCGGCAAGCAACGGTGCGTATGCAGGACTCGCCTCCTGCCAAGTCCTGCATTCAGTCGCTTGTGCATAATAAATCAATTTACATTTTCTACCGCCACACGCAAAAATGAAATGCAAATAACGGCAACAAACCATGAACGATGCAGTATATATCATAGAATGAGCCCCAAGCAAGCGCTGAGCAAGAGGCCCAAGTCCGGACCAAGAAGAGGGCAGAGGAGAAGGCAGCCAAGGAGCTGAGGAGCTGGCACCACTTTTCACCGCAGAGATTTACGCGCACTTAAATCACAGCCACCAGAATTGATCGCCATCAATGTACAACTGCATAAAAAATAAAACAAGGAAAAAATTGGCCAGTTGCATATGCACGACTTGGCCATACCCTGCACACACAGCAGATTAGCTGCAGCACAATCACACGTGGAACATATCTTCAAAATTTTGCTTGAAATTAAATTTTAAAATTTATACAAATCATAAATAAATATAAATTAATAAAAAATTAATAAATAAGCAATAAGTAATAAAAATGTAGACAATAAAAATATATACACTTCATAAGAAATAAAATACTGAGATGTATGTTGTATGTAAGGTAAAAAATATTTCAATTTTTATCTGATTTTTATCAAATAAGAATGAACAATAATACTCTTAAATTTTATACAAAATATTGTATGCCTTTCGATAAAATTGATTGAGTGTATTTTTTATACAGCCTTTACAAAATATATTATTGTATTGCAGTAAATATATATTTATAATAAATAAAGTGCATGTAATTTTTAATTCTAATAATCTAATATCGAAACTAAATATTTGTACAAGTTTTGTGATTAAAAATATATATTTTACTGCACAGTACATAGTCTCTGTCCACTTGATTATACCTTGATTATATTTACTACATACAGGGTATAAATACCAAACAGCTTTTGTCGGGATACTGCCGCGGTAGCTGAAGGCGTCGGTAGTTGGCCATTTGGCGAAAGTCGAAGAGTTTTCACTTAATGCGACACTTAATGAGCATCAAATATGTTAAATACCAACAGTCGTTGTTATTGTCCTCTGAGCAGGACAATAAGCGATTCGAATGTTATGCAAAATCGCTGATGTACATCAACAGTTGCCTCACCAGATCATGTCTGCATCATGCTGATGTCGTATTTTGATTTAACAAAAATATTTCAAATTGAATGAGACAGCAAATATCTGCCTAGAATTTTATTATTTGATGCTTTTCATTTTTGATATACTCTGCTTTCATCCTACGTAAGCGGTTTTAGCCTTTTTGGGCTTCTCCAATTTTTAAAATAATTTTAAATTCAATCCTGGCAAAGTGTAAAATACCAAATATTTATGATTTTTTTTATGCAAGCCGCAAATTTTTTAAAACCCTTTACACTTAACAAGCATATAAATTAATTAAGCAAGCATAATTAAATTAATAGCGTACTGTTGTATTTTTTAATGCATAATAAATTTAACACAATATAAAATATTTCAAAAAGTATAAAAAAAGGAATCAATCTTAACAGTATGTAAGTTTACTATTGAAACTAATTTTCAAATTCACGTCTTTAATGTTTCTCAGTGTTTTCAATGTTAGCTATAAATTGAATTCTCGAAATGTTCTTGCCAATATATATGTGTTTAAGCTGTTGTTATCGACTGCCTTGAAACAAGTTATGAGCCACAGAAACCAACACACGCACACCTAAATCCAATCAGAACGTGTAGCACTTAACGCTTTGGCTATTCTTGTGTTAAATTTACCACATTTGTTGAGATAGAAAGAGGGAGAGAGAGAAGTTTGGGTGGATTAAGTTTTCAGAAATCGCAATGCTTGATTTTTCATGCGTAGACGTAGTAAAACTTGCCAAGGAGTTTAATGCGTCAGAATCGCCTTGAGGCCGGCGATGTGTGCATAGAGCGGTAGGCAAAGGGAATAAATGAGGAATGGAGTCTGCTTAAGTTGAGCGGTGCAGCGATGCAAGCAGCGCATAAACAACAAAGCGAAGCCAAATGCACAAAAGGCAACATTTTGCAGCGCTTTGGTGCTGCAGCACGCATTAATAAACAAAGCTGACAGCAAAAGTGTTTAATAACTCACTGTGGCAAAACGAGTGGAAGGATGGTGACTGCCATGGCTGGGGATTGAAATAGGACTTCGGATTGGGGTTGGGGTTGGGGTTGGGGTTGGGGGTTGGTTTGTAATGGGGCGTGCGAGCAGCTGAACATCTGAAATGGCAGCTGCTTGCAGACAGAATTACGAGTATTTGCACTGTTTAATGTTGATTTGTATCAATGGCCCTTACACTAAAGTGCAGTCAGAGAAAAATACCAATAAATTTGTTATAAAAATCCTCTGAAAGTCGAAATACAAACATTATTTTGTATACATTTTTTAGTGAAAAAAATTAATAATGTGCTCGATCGAATTCATTTCTGTATTTTTAGTTTAATTTTTAATTCAAGGAGTTAATAAAGTACTCAATTAAATTTGATATTTTTATTTTGCGCCTAGTTCAAGTATACCAATACATATTTTTTTAAAATTTCCAGTCAATAAACTTGATAAACTCAATTGCCAATTAAAATGATATATGAAATATTAGCAATAAGTCATAATTGTTAACCTGCTCATAATATAATTACAAATAGCAGTTTCTCTGAGTGTATAAGTGAGTATTACTCAACAAATTGTTGCTTTAAATCATTTGATTTACATATTTTAAATTTAGCTTTGGTAACAAGGCCCATCTAGCTGGTTTTGAATTAATTAAATTAATTGGCTTCGTTTGCTTATCGCTTCTCTCTCATATCACAAATGCAGAATGCAATTTCTGCCTCAGTCCTTGCTTAATTATTTGTCTAATTATTAAATACACAATATAGTGCTTTTAATTTTCCTTAAGATAAATACC
This sequence comes from Drosophila micromelanica, assembly GCA_004143825.1. Taxonomy (NCBI): domain Eukaryota; kingdom Metazoa; phylum Arthropoda; class Insecta; order Diptera; family Drosophilidae; genus Drosophila; species Drosophila micromelanica. The sequence goes on from SCDY01001436.1 coordinate 39,299, forward strand.
AAGTTTAGTAACTTATTATGCATCACAGTATATCCCTTTTTATAAAAATTTTTAAATATATACAACTATATTTCACTCTTCCCATGATCATGTTGTTTTTAAGTCCGCTTTTATATTTACGCATTACGTTCTCATTATCTTTTATTTTGATATAATAGAATTTTATTTAAATCTAAGCAATATTACTAAATAAATACTAAATAAATAAATAATAATAAATTATAAAATTATGAATCCTTTGCTCATTTGCTCTGATTTAAATTGATCTAAATTTATCTAAACTACACAGAAAATAAAATTGCCGTACTAAAGTAAGGAAAAAATACTTAAATTCGTACTTCAAATTTTACCACGATTCGTACTCTAATTCGTACTAATATTCTTAAATCAAGTATGAGTCGGGATCCGTATACGGACTAAATTTAAATCATTTTTTTATCTTTATGGGTTCTTATGATCATTTAATTGAACATTCTCCATGTCTTATTTACAAATACTAATATACTATATTCTTAAATCAAGTATGAGTCGGGATCCGTATACGGACTAAATTTAAATCATTTTATTATCTTTATGGGTTCTTATGATAATTTAATTGAACATTCTCCATGTCTTATTTACAAATATGTATATAATTTTGGTCACATAAAAAATTTTACGATCGTTCTCGTCTGCATAGCTTTCATCTCTCGATATCCAGTTTTAGCATAGGTATTACAATTATTTTTTTTTAATTCCAAATTTAATAAATAAATTTTTCTAGTTAACTTTGTAACCTAATGAAACTATTTTCTTTATAATTTAATTAAAAAGAAATCTAGTTAACTTTGTAACCGAATGAAACTATTTTCTTTATAATTTAATGAAAAATAAATCTACAAAATAATAAAAAAAAAAATATATGTTTTCTTCTATATCATAAATTAAGGAGAAACAATCCACAAAAATTCGAATTTGATTACCAACCTGATTGCGAGTCTTTATTTAAAATGTGGTCTACTATACGATATGGTTAGCATGCATAGCATAGAAATATAGCTAATTCTGACAACTTACCGTTTCGCGAAGTCTTTGCCGAAGGGGCGGATACAGCTGGGCAGTCAGACAATTTATAAATAACACAACGAGACGACAACGCGACGCATTTTCATGTTTGTCGTTGTTGATCTGTTATTATTATGATTTTTATTTTAGCAACATTTGCACAAGAACTTAATTAGGCAGACCCTATAGACGCGATAGATGCAGACAGGCCGACGCCGGCTCAGACGCACAGCACACACACTGAAACATTCATATATGTATATTTAGTTATATACATGTATTTCTATGCAGGCAGTAATTGCTTAAAATAGCATAATGATTAATTGACAAACAGCAGCATTGCAAGTGCAATCACAATATTATGTTTACTATTCTTGTTGCCCGCTGCACATAAACAACAACAAACCAAACACGCTTCTATTAACGGTACCGAAGTACAAAGCAAGAGCAAACACGGGTAGAGAACAACCACGCACAACAACAGCCGATTTGGCACTGAAACGAAGCAACAAACGAACGCACCAGCAGCATCCACAGCAGCAGCAGAAGCAGCCGCAGCAGCAGCCGAAGCCGAACGAATCCGAAACGAAATGCAGACAAAAATCATCGTCGGTCGTCGTTGGTTCGGCAACTTGATGTTGTGCTACGAGCCATCGAGGAAAGTTCTTAGTACTTAGTCCCAATACAGTTTTAGAAAATCAGACTGGATAAGCAGATGGCATCATGCTATATAATTCCCTTTGATGGCTAATTAACTTATCATGCATGTAAATATAGACGAAAATATTATGGGAAAATATATCACAAGCTTATGTGAACAAAACTAAATTTATGGCTCAGCTCTTTGCATTTAATTCATTGGCTTGTAACTTTTAATTTGTTAAGTTCTTCCATTTTCTTAAAGCAAACTGGTAACATAAATAATAATAAATTATTTATTCAATATACATACATTATTATAAAAAAAACTAATATTACAAAAATTTTTTTTCAACGATTTATTTTTCTGACAAAGAAGAATGTGATTGGCAGTTAATTGACTTTTTTTATTCATCCAAACGATTTAATTAAAAACAAAAAGTAATTGTAGTTAAAATTAGCTGCCAGCGAATTTAAATTGTTAAATTCTTTAAGCATCAGCAAAAAAATATTTCTACACTCTCAGCATTTAATTAATTTTAATTTAATTGATATTAAAATATAAAAAAAAAAACTACTACACATTCAATTTACATTTAAAAACTATACAAATGTATAATTTAATAAACAGTTTTGAAATGCTACACATATTATATATATTATAACATATTTTTTTAAATGTCCAAAATATATTTTTGTTATCTAATGCGGACAATCAAAAAACAAACGAACCATCAAAGTATCCTATTAGACAAAAAGCTTTTATTAACATGAGGATGAAGTAAGATTTCGATCTTCAAAATAAATAATATGTACATACATATGTATGCATATGCCTGCACATATGTGTTTCTAGAAATATAAACCAAATGTTGCGGTTAGAGTTCTTGAACATTTCTCCTCTAAATGTTTTTTGGGGTTACAATACGTACCAAATTGTAATGTACTTTGAAAGATGCATATCCTAAGCAAAATGCTTGTCTGTATGTTAGATGCATTAAAAGTTGGATAGCAAGACGAATTTTTATGGCTTACATGTGAGAAAAATGTGTGAAAAATGTTATAATAAAAAAAAGAGCTAACGTTTTAGTACGGACAGTTTAATGGGTAGAAAATATAAATGTATTTCATATACATTAACCAAAACATATGCTTTGTAAAAGCAATCCATATATAAAACTGCCAAGTACTAATAACATTTCCGTTACTTCAATATTTCTGTTATGATGAATTTCGGCTTAACTTTGAAGGAATCTCTTTCACTGTTCTGTTAAATTCGTTACCCCAAGTAAACTTAACAGTTGAGATTGAACAACATTAAATTATCAGTAACAGTGGCATGTTAACTACTCACCCCTGAGCTATTACTGTTACTTGCTCTAATGTTACATCCTGAAAATTTACCACTATTACCCCAAAAGCTATGCTACAGCTTTAAAAGCTTTTTTCCAACTTTGCAAGCACACTGACTTTAGAAAGTTTGCAAAAGCTTTTCGGCTTCCTTATTGACTGCAACAACTGACAGATCGAAAGCAAATGGCAAAAAAAGAGAGAAGCAAATAACAACAGCTGATTGTCAAAAGTCACCCCCGCACCCACGCCGAAAAGGTGGCCAGCCGTCAGCTGGAACTATAACAGAAAGTTTCTGTCGCCTGGTTTCGACTCATTCAGTTTCCGCACACGATTAGAAGAAACCCCGTGAATTTATGCGGTGCGTCACCAAGTGACGTACACAATTGGTCAAAACAGTTACGAATAGTGTGTGTGTGTGTGTGTGTGTGTGTTTGTTTGTTTGGGTGTGTGTGGAGTAACATTGAAAAACGCTTTGGCCAGACAAAAGCCAAAGAAACAAAAACTCACAATGTGAGCCTTGACCTCAAGCAATGCAAGTGCAAAACCAACAATAACAAAAGCCAGCAGGCAAACTAAATGCCAAAATAATCGGAAAATTCATAGGTGGGCGCATCATGACGCCCACAGCGAGTCAATCAAGCCACGCAACTGGAAAAACTGCAAATAAAATGTGAAACTTAACAAAAAAATAAAACAAAAATAAATAAATAAAAAATATATAAAAATCAAAACAAAAAAAAACTGTGGCAGCAGCAGTAACAGCATTAGCTGGCCCTGGAGCATGGGTGCATGCCTCAGCAGCTGCGCTGCCGCCAACGCCACAAACTCCGCCTCAAATTCGACAGGCTCGTCGTCTTCCTCCTCGGTCAGCTCAACAAGCTGCGTTACGGCCGTCGCCAACAGCTGCCTGCTTTGGTAAGCCACAGCAGCAACCCAGAACAAGCTGCAACCCCCCCCCCCCCACTCCCCAGCCCTGCCTGAATTAATTAAAATTGCACTTTGCTTAGTTTGGGGCACACAAAAGTCTAGTGTGCCACGGTAAATCCAATAAGCGTGTGCTGCTGAGTCGACAATCAATATAACCTTACTTGCAGGGGGAGGTGGGGGCTTTACCCGTTGGCTCCCTAATTAGCGCGATTCGTGTGTGCGCGCCTCCATTAAACGACACACATACACACACACACACACACACACACACACACACACACACACATGTGCACACGATTTATGTCATTTCTCGGGCTTAAATTGCATTGGCAAATATAATTTTTGTGGGCAGGCTGCCACCGCAAAACGTCGCGCCCTGTGGCAGGGTCAACAGCCTAAAAGTATGCAACGCTCGAGTGCGTGTTGCCTGCCACAAACAATGGCCGGCAGGGGCTTCTCTCGCCCTATGCCTAAACTTAAAAAAAAAGACAAACGAACGACTTTCAGTATGACAACCATTTGATACCCTTACATAAATTTTAAAAGTAAATTTTGTTTAAAAGAACACTTTATGTAAATTATTTAAAAATTCTTTTTGATAATTTCTGTATATCTCCAAGCTTAATAAGTATATGTATTTATTTTATTTATTCCTGAATTTAAATTATGCTGTAGTGTAAAAAATTTAACATTGTAAATTAGTTTATAAATTTGAGTACGTTATAAAAATTGTGTTATTTGTTTTATTTATTTATTTATTTCTATATTAGTTTATTTTATTTTAATTCTGGTTTTATATATAAATGAGATTAATGCCCAACTGTAAGATATATTAATTTAGACAGCTAAAAATAATTTGTTGATTGTTCATTGTATTATATATTTATATATATTTTTATTTTAGGCAAACAAATTTCTATTTTTTAAATAAATTGTTGAATAATATTTTAGATATTGTTGAATCAATTAAATTTACTTAAAAAATGTTAATTTACTGTAAAGAATATACATACATAAATCGTAATTTTAAGCATCTAAATTTTTGATTTTTGAAACAGTTTGCAAATTTATTTGAATTATTTTGTATGCTCTATAAATTTTTTTACTATTTGTAAAGAATTTCGATTAGTTTTGAATAGGTGCCACAGGCCGACCGATAGACTCTTGCTTTCCCATGCATATACCCTTCACAAATAGAGTGTACAAGTAATAAATTGCATTTCCTGCTTGTAGGCGTCGACCCAGGACGAGAGCAGCCACATCAGATGAGCCGGAAGCGGAACTGCTGCCGACACCCAGCGAACGCTGTCAGCGACGTGGCCTCGTCTATCGCATACTTAAGTTCAAGCGGAGGCAGCAGTGCCCACAATTCCTGGACAAATACTGGGAGCAGCAGCCCAGCTATGCGAAACTACAAAACAACGACAGGTGAGCGTGTTAACTAACAAAAAAAACTAAAAATGAGATTAATCTTACCAACTTTTCAATGTTTGCAGTGCCCTGGCGGATATACAGCTCCAAAATCTGGACGTGCAGAAGCTGCTCAATGCCAACGCAATGCCCAGCAAGGAGACGGAACTGCAGAACTATACACGGATGGCCAGTTCGCGGGCCAGCTCCTCGCTAGATCTCGAGTGGGAGCATGAGTACTCGCAGCTGCGGCAGTATCAGCAACAGCAGCAGCAGCAACAACTGCAGCTGCAGCTGCAACAGGAGCAGCAGGCGACGCAGGACACGCCACCCAGGAGGACGTCCTCGCAGCCGCGCTACGCTTCTCTGGACCAATTGGCGACGGCGGCCTCATTGGCCGCCTGCCACGGACGACAAGCGGCGGCGGCGCGTCAGGCTGGGCGACTGGGCGGTCAGCGTTATGGCGGCTCCTTTACGCGCACCTCGTGCTGCTCTTCAACGCAGAACTCCTGGTCACACATATCCACGCCCGAGTCCCTCGAATGGGACATCGATGCCGAGCAGGAGCAGCAACGGCAGCTGCGCCAGGAGGATGACAATTTGGACGAGGAGACGCTGAAATTGCTTCATCAAATTGAACAACTGAAACACCATGTGCTCCAGGAGACCGGCGATGGCCTAAGCATGGGCGCTGGTATCGGTGTGGGCGTGGCTGTGGAGGAACTCAGCGAAGGTCTGCAATTTCGAGCGTCGCATTTTGGTGTAGCCAACGGCTCCGAACTGGAGATGCATATTAGTTGATTTGTGGCACCCTGTATATAAGTTGGTAAATAATGTACAAGAGACCTACAAAACCTGTGACGAATGCTAAACTATACTATAAAGATTAAAACTGGGGAAAATGACAGAGGATAACGAACCCATTACGAAAGAGGATTTATTTTATAAGTTTCAAACACTCCCAATAAGAAGAAACACTCAAAAAAAAAAGAGAGAAAAAAAGATAACTAAATGAGATGGAAATATTGACCCTTGCAGTATCTGCAAAAATAATATTATATAATACAAATTTTATATTATTTTTTTTGCGTTTGTATATAAAATCAAAAAGTTTTTTCTACAAAAATGCAATTCCTATCAAGCCTGATTTATTTATGCTCTTTTAATTTTTGAAAAATTCTAAGTAAAACTTTCAAATGTCTATTTTTGGTATATATATTTGTAATAATAAAAATCTATTGAAAATATGATATGATTACAAAATTCAAACCCTTCATCTGGCTAAAAATATATATGCTAAATACGATGTGTTCCTTAGTTTCTTTAACCAATAAAATACGATCTGCAAGGGTACAAATTATATATATTTTTGTCCCTACAATATATGTCTATCTGTAAGCTTTGTGAAAATACTATATAAAAGTCGGTACAATATCAAACTATATCCAAAAAAATTACAATTTAAGTGCCTGGCAAAGTAAACACAAAAAACACACTTTTTTTTTTACTCTGGTGCTACCAATTAACAAAGAAACCCCAACTATCTATCAGTATCTATACAGAAACTATTTAAAGAAAGATTTAAAACACAAACCACTTAATATTTTAAAATTATAGATTTATATGCTGTTTTATATATTTCTTTTTTTTTTAATGGAATTATTTTGATTACCAAAGAAACCAACAAAGAATTTACTCTATGGCAATTATATAACTATATATATATATATATCCACAATTTCGTTATGTTTCTAGATATTTATGCAAAAAAAAAATGCAGTTGATACAATTATCAGATGATTGATGCACACATTAAAGCAAATTTAATATTTTCAAAGTTTATTAGGCAAAATGCAAACAAATACAAAGGTACGTCCTTATAGAGCAAGTATTACACGTGTATGTGTATGTATATGTATGTATGTATATTTAGTAGTGTAGTAGTAGGTGCGGTACAACTGCGACCGACGAAAATCTTTTCCTTTTAAGACTAAACTAAACTGATTAAAGAAACGTTTGTAGAAAATTAATCCACATTTGTGATTCGTTTTATTTAAATTTTTTTGGCTCGTTTCGGTTGTGAGTTTTAATGGCAGTTCTCGTTTCAAGTTCTAACCGAAGACGCCGGTTATTTTATTCTTAATTTTGTCGAACGTGCTGGGTATTGGCTGAAATTGAAAAAAACAGTAAGGTTAGCTTTTCTATAAAATTACAAGTCGAACTTAAACTTTAAAAAGTGGTTTCGTAACAATTAATTCACAATATAATAAAAGCATACCACAGTTAAAAATTCTAAAATTACTATTTGAAAAAAAAAAATATTTTTTTGTGGCTTGATATTTAGAGGATTTCATATTTAGCTCAGAAATTTTGAAAATGATTGCCTTAAAAATTTACCCACACTCAAGATGAGTGGACTTTATCAATTTGTCACGCCCCCGATGGACGTATCAAAAAAAGAGTTATTTGCGATCCTTAGATAGATCAGTAATTAAAAATAAAAAAAAACTTTATAGAGCTTGAAAACTTAGCCTTATATTTTATGTGCGATCCTTAGAATAGATCATCAGCTAATTAAAAAAAAAATTATTGATCTTGCTTTAAAACTGCGGCCGCAATTTTTTAATTTAACAAATTGCCACGCCCCCGAAAAAGTCGTAAACATTTTATCTAACACGAACATTGCACAATATACTATTTGTTACTTCGTGAACGTGTATAAAAAAGTGTTTTGAGAAATATTTATTTTCGATTTCTTACCGTTGTTTCCAGGGGCTGTGCCTGCTGCAGCTGGCCGTAGTTGGAGCCATAGCTGTGGCCATAGCCCTGGCCAGTTAGGTCCTCGACCTGCTGCTGTCCCAGATCCTGTGTGTCAGCCAGCAATTGCTGCTGCTGTTGGCCAGCATCGCTGTCCAGCTTATAGCTGGCATTCCAGTCGATTTCCTCCTGCTGCTGTTGCTGTCCGCCATCCACTTGATCGTCGGTCCAGCCCAGCTCCACCTGCTGCTGTTGGCCCAGGTCCTCCAGCTGGGCGGGCTCCTCGCCCGCGGCACGACTCCATTTGCCCAATTTGGCGCTGGCGCTGGCAGATGAGCCACCTGGTCCGCCAGTGGCTGCCGCCGATGCGCTGCCCACGGGCACATTGATCGTGTAGTCCGTGCGGCGATATTCGATGCCCGCATTGCTGCCGGCACCGGCACCGGCACCGGGTCCGGGTCCGTTATGCCGATAGTTTGGCGCTGGTGTTGAGATGATGGGCATGGGCAACGGCACTGGCCGCTTCGTTTCGCCCTCGAGACCCGGCTCGTCCTCCTCATTGAAGGTCTCCTCATAGCTGTGCGGCGGCTGGTCACCACGATCCTTGGAGAAAATGTACTTGGGCACAGCGGTGGCATTGGTGGTGCCCGGATCGACCACATAGCCACCATTGCCGGCGGGCAGATCGATCAGACCCTGGCTGAGCAGATACAATGTGCGCCGCCAGACGCTCAGCTCCTGGCCGTATTTGCCGTACTTGGTCTGCAGCTTCTGCAGGCGCCAGTGCTGCTTGCTCTCCCAGCTCTGGGCCTCGGACTCGGCCAGCAGCTTGCGATGATTGAGGTAGCGCAGATAGTGGAGCTCGTCCTCGCGGAACTGCTGCAGTTCGGTGAGCGTGAGGCCGTAGTAGCGGGCGACGGCGATGATGCGCTCGAACTCCTTCAGCTGCCAGGCCTTCAGTTCGTGCAGCGATATCATATATTGTTGGGCGAATCTCTGCAGCTTCTGCTCGTCCTGGCGCTGCCAGTCGCGCAGCTGGCGCAGCGTCATGTTCTGGGTGCCGATGAACTCGTAGAGGCGATCGCGCTCCTTCTGCTGCCAGCTGGTGAGCTCGTTGAGGCGTCGCTGCTCGAGCAGCTGCTCCTTGGCCATGTTGGCCACATGAATGCGCTGCACGGGCGCCAACTGAACCAGGCCGACGCCATAGAGGCGCGCCAGCTCGTTCTGGTAGCTGCTGTCCAAGGAGATCAGCTCCAAGAGCTCGTTATCGGTGATGATCACACTGGAGCCGATCTGGCGCAAGCGCTGACGCTCCTGCTCCCGCCAATCGCTGCCCACCACCAGGCTGTCCACGATGAGACCCATGTCGGCCAAGCGCTGCAGCTTCTCGCGAACGAACGCGCGCAGCTCCTCGATGGTGATCCGATACTCGGCCGCCCGCTGGGCTGCATCGCGCAGCAGCAGCTGCTCGAGGGCACTGCGATTGATCGGATGACGGACGACGGTCTGGTAGATGCGCTCCAGCTCCTTGGTCTGCCAGGCCAGGCTGTAGGCACGCTCGATCTTACGCTGCTCCAACAGACGCTGCAGCTCGTTGTTGTACCAGAGCTTCAGCTCCTCGATGCTGATGTGATATTGCCGGACCACGTCGAGCAGATGCTTCTGATCGTTGAGCAGCTTCAGCTGCAGCTCCTCGATGGTCCATTTCTGGCGGCGGCGCAGCTGCTGATTGATCAGATCCTGTAGGTGCTGCTGCTCCTTCAGCTGCCACTCCTCGACGCTCACCGAGCCGGTGATGAGACCCTCATTGGCCAGCTGCCTGGCCGATTCGTTCAGCCACAGATGGATGTCCTCGACGGTGATGTGATACTGCTGGGCCAATCGCTCATAGCTGGGACGATTGCGTTCTACATACAGATTGAATTCCTGCCAGGACATCGGCTTCAGGTGGGCCTCGCTGCGCAGCCGGGCGGCCAATTGCTCCTTCCACGGCTGCTCGGAGATGCTCACCAGCTCCTCCACGTAGCGATAATTGTCCTGCGGTTTCTCGATGACACCAATTAGGGAGAGACGGGCCGTCTCCTTTTGCACCCACTGCTCCACCTGCTCGACCGTGACATGGTAGTCGTTGGCAATGCCACTGAGACGCGCCTTGTCGCGCTTCAGGAAGTCCAGGAACTCCTGATGCGTGGTCGAGTCCTGTTGCTGTTGCAGCCAATTGTTGAAGCCGTTGCTGATCTGCTTTTGCCACTGCGTTTGCTGCTCGAACTGCACCAGGCCGGAGTTCTGCAGACGCTGCAGTTCCTCGTGCAGCCAATTCTCGACCTGATCGATGCTCACGTGGTTCGTTTGCGAGAGGCTCTCCAGGCGCTCGTGATCCTTGCGCAGCTCGCGCTCCACATCCTCGTAGTTGAGATCCTGCTGGTGCTTCAGCAACAGCTCAATCAGACGCTCCTGTTCGGCGATCTGCCACTTGCTCAGGCTCTCCACTTTGGCATTGCCGGTGGTCTTCAGATTGATCAGCTGCTGGCGCAGCCACTGCTCGATCTCCTCCACATTCACCGAATATTGATTGCCCAGCTTCTTGAGGCGTTCCCGCTCCTTTTGCAGCTCCAGCTCGAACTCCACGTAGCTGATGTGCGTCTGCTCCTTGAGCAGACTCTGCAGTCGCTCCAGCTCGGTCACCTGCCAGGCGCTGAGCGTCTTCAGCGAGGTCTCCGTGTTGCCGCGCAAACGCTGCAGCTCCGATATCATCCACTGCTCGATTTGCTCCACATTCAGGCGATACTGATCCGCCAGCTGATTGAGATGCGCCCGATCCGCCAGCAGCTTTTGCTCATATTCCGCCGTGGACAGGCTGTTCTTGTACTCGGCTATCAGGGACTTGATGTAGTCCCGCTCCACCAGCTGCCACGTCTGCAGCTGCTCAATCTCGAACTGTCCCTTCTTCTGCAGATCGTCGATCACCTGCTTTATATACGTTTCGATCTCCACGATGCTCACGTGATGCTGATCGGCCAACTTTTGCAGGAAATAGCGATCGTTTTGAACCTGAAAAATTCAATTAAAACCATTAAGACATCCCATTGAAGAGCATAACGATTTTTCATGGAAATAATTCTAAATATTACTTTAAAATATTTTTTAATAGCTTTCCTTAACATTTATAAAATAAATATACTGAACATATAATTATCAAATAAAAATAGGAAAATTATTAAATTGTTTAAATATGGTTTTCAAGCCAAAAAATTACCAAACATTTTTCCAAAAGTGAAATAATAATTTAAAATATAATATATATTTTGTTAAATACTAAATGCTTCATGTTAATAAACAATTTGCAAAATTTAAAAAATTTGTGTTTGATAAATACCGTTTACTGTTCTACGTTCTTTCTTTATATAAAAAAAATAACGTATACGCACCTTTGTCTCGAATTGTTCCATCGTAATGTTGGACTGCGACTGAAGCAGCGACAGAATGCGCTGCTGTTCGGCCTTCTGCCAGGCGGTCAGCTTCTCGATGTTGAGCTTACCCTGCTGCTGGAGTCGACCGATCTCAGACTGGACCCAGCGCTCGATCTCCTCGACCGAGGTGTGATACTGGAAGGCCATCGTTTGCATGTGCTCCCGATCGTTGCGCAGCTCCGCCTGCAGCTCCTCGGCGCTCCATTGCTTGTTCTGCTTGAGCAGCGCCTCGAGGCGTTCGCGTTCCGCCAGCTGCCAGGAGGTGAGATTGTCAATCTGGAGCTTGCCCTCGTCGCGCATGCGGGCCAGCTCCTGCTTCATCCAGGTCTCGATCTCCTCCACCTGGACGCTGTACTGACGCGCCAGTTTCTCGAGCAGTTCGCGATCCTCGCGCAGACGCGCCTCCAGCTGTTCGGTGGACTTGTACTGCTGCTCGGCGAGATTCTTCAGATGGAGACGCTCCACTTCCTGCCAGTTGGTCAGCTTCTCGCTGGGCTTGAGCAGGCCCAGGCCGATGAAGCGCTGCTCCTCCTTCTTGACAAACTGTTCGATCTCCTCGATCTGCACGTTGTGCTGCATGGCCAGGCTCTGGAGGCGTGCCCGATCCGCGAGCAGCCACTTGTGGAACTCCTCGACGGTGTAGTCGCGCTCCTGCACCATGTTGGTCAGATTGCCGCGCCATTCCAGCTGCCAGTTCTTCAAGCGCTGCATCTCGATGAGACCCTCGCTCTGCAGTTTCTGGATTTGCTGTTTAATCCATTGCTCGATCTCCTCGACGCGCACCTGGTTCTGCTGGGCGAGACTGTACAGGTGCGTCTGATCCTTGCCGATCTTCGTCTTCAGCTCCTCAATGGACAGATCGTTCTTGTTGATCAGATTGAGCAGACGCTGCCGCTCGATCTTCTGCCAGTTGTTCAGCTGCTCCTCCATGTGCAGCTGGCCCTCGCGCTGCAGACGCTCGCCCTCCGCCTGGATCCAGTGCTCGATCTCCGACACCTGGACATTGTACGTCTTCGCCAGGTCGTTGAGTCGGGCCCGGTCCGCCAACAGTTTGCGTTCGTATTCATCGATGGAGTACTTGTTCTGCTGCACCAGCTTGGAGATCTGCTGGCGCTCGGCCACCTGCCAGTCCTTGAGGGCCTCGGCCTTCAGGAGACCCTCGCTCTGCAGGCGCACCAGCTCCTTCTTGAGCCACTCCTGTATGTCCTCGACGCGCACCTGATACGTGTTCGCCAGATCAAAGAAGTGCGTCTGATCGTTCTTGATCTTCGCCTCCAGCTGCTCGACGGTCAGCGAACTGTGCTGCACCAGGGCCTGGAGACGATCGCGTTCCTTTTGCTGCCACGAGGCCAGCTGTTGTTCCACCTCCTTGAGCAGGCCCTCCGATTGGAATTTCTTGAGCTCGCTCTTAATCCACGACTCGATCTCCTCGACGCGCACCTTGTACGTCCTGGCGAACTGCTCCAAGCGCGCGCGATCGTTAATGATCGAGTTCTGGAACTCCTCGATGGTCAACTGATTCTGGCCAACGATGTTGCGCAGCTGGGCGCTGACACCGATCTGCCAGTCCTTGATGTGGCTCTCCAGCTGCTGCTGGCCCACCAGCTGCAGGCGCTGCAGCTCCTCGCGCTGCCATTTCTCCAGCTCATCGACACCGACGCGATATTTGGCCGCCAGATTCTGGACATAGCTGCGATCCTGGGCCATTTGCTGCTGCAGCTCGCTGAGGCTGCCGCGATGCTGCTTCAGCATCGCTTCGAGCCGATCACGCTCCGATCTCTGCCAGGCACTGATGCGATTTACCTGATCGTTTTGCTCCTTGATCTCGTTGCCGATGCGGGCCACCTCGCTGCGCAGCCACTGGGTGTGGCTCTGCACATCGCCCTGATACTTGATCGACATATCCTTCAGGCGCTGCTGATCGGTGCGTATCGAGCTCTGCAGCTCATCGATGACCGCGTTGTGCTGCCGGATCAGCTCGTCCAGGCGCTGTTTCTCCTTGGCATTGTCGATGACCAGCGACGAGCTGGAGTCGTGCACCTGGCCGGGTATTTGTGGGCCGAGCGAGTCGTTGATCTGGTTGAAGTGCAGATGGAGGCGCTGCAGCTCCTGGCGCTGCCACTGCTGCAGTTGGTCCTGCGAGACGCCAATTTTCTGGGCCAGCTGGCGCAGCTTGACGCTGTTCTCGCGCTGCCAGCGCTCAAAGTCCTGGGCGGTGAAGCTGTTCTGATGGATCAGCCAATCGAGGCGACCGCGCTCCTGTCGCTGCCAGGCGCTGGCATCCTGAACCTGCGGCTGGTACTGGCTCAGCAGCGCCTGATAGCGCGCCAGCTCCCGCCGATGGAACTCCAACAGAATGGGCAATGTCAAGTGGTAGCGATGGGCGACGCCGTACAAGCGATCCTCGTGCTGATGCTGCCAATCCTCCAGGCGCTGCGGCGTTGTCAGATACCAGTAGAAGTGCTCGCGCTCCTCGCGCCGCCATTGCTCGTCCTGCGGCACCGATGCCTGGCCAAAGGGTCGCTGATTATCGTACACCAGCTGGCCATCCTGCCAGCGTTGCTGCGTTTCCGTGCCGTCCACGGAACTGGTGCCATCCGCGTTCGTCGTGATCGTCTTGTTCAAACGCGTTACGGTCACCGTTGAGCTCGAGCCCGGCACGCTCACCTGGCTAAACGCAGGCACCGCACTCAGCTGGCTGTACGGCGTTGCACCACGGCCACCCTCGATGTTGACCACCGACCTGTAATCCATCACCGTCGGCTCCATTCGCTGGCCAATCCACTGCTGCAGCGACGATTGACGGGTCACCGGCGACGGGATCGGGATCGGGATCGGGATCGGACTCTGCGCGTAGTAGCCGTGGGTTCGCGGGGCGGCGGCATCGCTGCCAAAGGTGTTTGACAATTTGGTGGCCTCGGTGCAGTTGCGATGCACCACGTAGGTCTTGCCATTGATCACCTTCACCTCGGTCGGGTACGCGTAGTTCTTCACCTCATCGAAGCCGCTCAAATCGACCGGCTGAAACGGATTCAGGTCGACGGTCTGCTGCACCAGGCCACCAGCACCACTGGCGATGTTCTCCAGCAGCTCCGCCGCCTTCAGATCGAAATACGCTGGCTGTGCAATGTTGTTGTAGCTTATCAGTCCCTGGCGCATATCATTCACCAGCTGCCGGCTAATCTGCAGACAGAGAGCATCCAATTCGCTCGGGCTCTTGCCACTCAACTGCTGTATATTGGCTGGAAAAAAATAGCATATAGAATATTAGGTAGTTGGCAATTCTAAATGAACTGCATATTACCTCTTTACCCAAAACATATATGGAAATATAAAGTTAAAGTTCGATTTCCTATGTTTACCTTCTACTATATCTCTATACTCTCTTTGTTTCTATTGTTTATCTGTGCCTCTGACTCTCCCTCTCCTTACATCGACCTCTCTTTCTTTCTTTCCATACTTGTGTCGCCTTTCTATGCGATTTTCAAAAATTCAAGTGCAGCTCACAAGCTTTCACATTAGTTTCTTAATAACGCAATAAGTCGGTAAGAACCAATATTTTTTTACAAATTTTAGTATAAATTCCGTTTTATCTATTTTGATCGCTATTGATCGCTTTTTCATGAAAGTCTTTACGTCAAATAAATCGGCTAATGTTTGTTTTATTCAAGGGTCAGTTTTTTACTTAAACACAAAAATACGATTATGTATTTGAATATACCCCTGGTAGATAATCACTTAGCGCCACAGCCACCATATAATGATGTCATATATTATTTTAGAATCGAGTGCTGAAACAAATCTCTCTAAATTATTCAATTACGTTATCGCTAAGTATTTCTACCTCTATCTCCAAGGGAATCGATTAAGGTATTAGTTTGACCTCATATTTTAAATGAGCGCATTGAATAAAATGAATTGATCCCCTGATGACCTTTTTTGGCATTCCTTTAATCAGTATTTCACAACTATATAGAGTATATATAAAATAGCTTCGAGTCATTGATGCTGTCCGGTAAAAATTGACAACAATTTCAATCTAATTATGAAAGTACATGTATTGTATACCTCTATCATATATACATAAATATATATTTTTGAAGCCATTTCCGGTTGTTAAATTTCTATTTTAAATTAATTATTTCAAAATTGTTCTTGTAAACTCTAAAACTAGGTGGAAATGTATCATCAATTTATTATACAATAATTATATCAAATATTACAAACTTTTTTGAAACTTAATATTCTTTATAATATTTTACTTTTTGTATTATTATTTTTTTTTTAATCAAAAGTAAGATGTAAATAAAAAATTAAATAAATTTGAAATTTTAAGTCTCTTTAATACACAGTTTTTTACGCATTATATCTAAGCCCCGATCAATTGTTTAAAATGCTATTATCTTGCCATTTGGAATTAATGAGAATTCGACTCTTTGCTAAATATTTTGGGCTTGGGATAAAACTTAAACTAGCGTTATAATATCTGTATCTGAATACAATCGGCACTCACCACTCCAATCCAGGGTATGTCCCATGCCGCTGCTGCCGCCCGCAGACATCACGTTATATTCCTGTGTGAGTCGATTGGCCAGCTCTCGCACCTCGGTCAAATGGCTTTGGCCCCAGCTGTTTAGCGGTGATGATGCCTGCAACAGTGCCTGCGACTGTCCGCCGCCGGCTCCGGCGCCGCCGCCATACGATGATGAGGAGCTGGTTCTGAAGCTGGTCCTGTAGCTGCTGTAGCCCTGGCAGCTGGCGAGTGCCAGGAACAGAGCACACACGCCCAGACACAGACGCATTCTGGGCCAACTGCAGTGAAGATTGGAAAGAAAACTGTGTCATTCATAAATTATAAATGTGTTAATACTTGGCACTTGGTTACTCGTATTACGAAGCTCGACTCAAATATATTTCTTATTTTTATTTTTATATTTTTGGCTGCTAGGTGCTTGTGCTGATAAGCGATGGAAGCTCAAATCTAGTTCAGCCTATAGCCAGGGATTATCAAGCAACCAAAGGGGGCAGCAAAGGTTAGCCTGGCGATAATTTCAATTTTACTTGGCACCCAGTGTTGTTTTTGGTTTTGTTTAAAGCAACTTTACTTGTATTTTAATTTTCGATTTTGGTTTTTTTTTTTTTGTGCACTAAATAATGTCACAGCTTTCATCCGGTGCGCAACGCCGTACTTGATAAGTCTTTAATGTCAACGTGGTAAATTTTTCGTTCAATTAAAAAAAAACAACATATTTTTTATGGCCACAATATATATTTAAAAAATTGTTTCTTCATTAGCATTGGCCCATAAATCAACACACATTTGCGCTCCCATTTGGGTCACATTTGGTAATGCACGGTCCCGAACATGATTTTATTTCTGGAACAACTAATTTTGAGCCCACTGCAGTGTCTAGAGTGCAGGCGTTGTCTATTTTCGGATGCTGTATAATAATATAACTGCAATCTGCTAATACATATATTTTATTTTTATTTTTCTTTGATTGTACTCACTCTCACTTTAGTTCACACTGTAATTGTAATTGTAATTGTAATTGTGATTTGATTGAATTTGATTAAGTATCACAGGATCAGCTGTAAGATACTATTTTTTTTCGGTTCACTTTCACTATCACCGCTCTTATACCGTTAATTTGAGACCCCGATTTCGAGAGACGTTGCGCTGCGTTGCGCTGCCGAACAGCAACTGACAGCCGAGGCGCATATTGTAAAGCTTTTATTAGAAAATGTTTGAGAGAATCTCCGAAAGAGCGCACTGCCGTTATCAGCTGAACTCAGCGGACGACAAATAAGAAACAAAAGCAAACAACAAAAGTCATATTGGACGTCATAGTTCAAAGCCAAAAACAAAAAACCCAAAAAAAATAAAAATAATATTAAGAAAACCGGAATGGGATCTTCTAATGAGCTCATTTGCAACGATCCTATGTGACTCACAAGCCGGTAGCTCTGACCGATTTGATTTTGTTTACACCCAATGACAATAGATCAAAAATAAACGCATTTATTGCGAATTTTTCGTATAGGTTTATGATCTCATTTAAGCTCATGAGCTGGTTACATGACAGCGACACATTTTAAGATGGATGTGTTCGAGGAGGCGTGTATTTAAAAGTGATTCAAAACAATTAAGTGAAAAAAATATATACAATTGCTTATATGCAAATTTTCGTGACCTTGCAGATGTTTAGAATTTTGGTGTTTCAGTTGAATTTATTTAACCAAAAGCGAACGCAAGGGAAAAAACCAGACATAATTTTTATTCACATCCTAGTTGATATTTAAATTTCAATTTCGAACACGTTTCTTTTCTTAGTAAACCACAATTTTATTAGCGATTTGCTAAAAACACAAATTACGGATAATCGGAAATCCCGGTCAAAAGAGATAACTATTTAAAACGTACATTTTTTAAATTATTTGTTATATTTAATTATTTAGAGAAATATATATACTTTTCCATAAAAATATTTGTTTATATACCAAGAATAAATGTGTGTCATGTATAAAAAAAAGATAAATCACGGTTAATTAAAGATTACATCAACAAAAATGTTTACAAATATTTTGATTTGACAGCCCGTAAAAATTTTGTAAACCAAAATTAATATTTGAGTTTAAAATTAATGACACCGGCCATATATATATTAAATTACTCATTTAAGCTTTAAAATTTCTCAGAATTTTCTCAAATATTATATTCAGTTGGCCTTTAAATTGTTTAAATAAATCCGGTTTTTTGTTTTGCACAATTTGAAAAGAATGTCATTAACTTAAGATCTATTAGCGCCACCTAGCGTCTAAAATATCTGTATTATAAACTGTGCTAAAAACAGTGCTGGCAATCGAGTCAATTTTGTGCGGTGTATGAGCTGGGGAAGAAGTAAATTAATATTAAACATATTTTGCTTGTTAAAAGATTTTGGAATAATAATTGAAATAATTTCAATTATATAAAGCTAAGTTAACTTTACGCTGTATAAACACAAACAAGTAGACAATTATTTTCTACCCATATATGAAACCCAAGGAATCGGTGCTCAAAATATCATTGTTCAGCGTAAATTAATTTGTATTTTTTAGACCATTTCATTTCGTATTTCAGTATTAATCGTCGTCATTCTGATATATCGCACAAACTGCCACCACTAGCAAATACCATGTTACCAAGGAAATACGTGGTTCATTTGTTGTCAAAAGTAACTGCCTAAAATGTATCAGCTGTGTAAAGTGTACACAACTAATGTAAAACACAAACACTAAATTCGGCCACATTACAATGGTAAGCAAAAGGAAGGCAAACTGAAAAACCGACGATATATAAACAACGTTTAATCCACAGGCTATGGCGAAAGCCAAAGAAACACAGGAAACACAACAGAAACGGCAAACGCTTCAGTTAACGTATCGCTTTGTCCTGTTCTTCATAGCTGGCAGCTTGGCGGCGTTCGGCTTCCATGCGTTGACATCCTCGTCGGTCTCCCTGTTGGGCTGGCGGATGCAGTTGCGGCATCGTCTGCCGACGGCGCATTATCTACAAACCCGCGACGAGTTTGCTGTGTATTCGGTGGATGAGCTTAATGCGTTCAAGGAGTTCTACGATAAAAGTATCAGTGATAGTGTCGGCGCCAGCTTCACCGAGGCGGAGCAGACCAACATTAAGGAGGCGATGGGCGCACTGCGACTGGCCCAAGAGATGTACATGGCTGGCAAGGACGACAAGGCAGCCCGACTGTTCGAGCATGCGCTCGCATTGGCGCCCAAACATCCAGAGGTGCTGCTGCGCTATGGCGAATTCCTGGAGCACAATCAGCGTAACATTGTGCTGGCGGATCAGTACTACTTTCAGGCACTGTGCATCAGTCCCAGCAACTCGGAAGCCCTCGCCAATCGCCAGCGCACAGCGGATGTGGTGCAAACACTCGACGAACGCCGCCTTGTATCATTGGACGAGAAACGTGACGCCCTGTCTGCCATACACGAGGCCAACTCGGCGCTGCGTCGCGCCAAAAAGGAGGCATACTTTCAGCACATCTACCATTCGGTTGGCATCGAAGGCAACACCATGACGCTCGCACAGACGCGCTCAGTGCTGGAAACCCGCATGGCCGTCGATGGCAAGTCCATAGATGAGCACAACGAAATTCTGGGCATGGACCTTGCCATGAAGTACATAAATGCAAGTCTGGTGCAAAAGTAAGTACACTCCAAAAAGGCACCAACACGAGAGCTAACCAATTTATTATTTGCCCCGATATATGATAAAACATATATATAAAACATAGGTCAGAAAACTTAGGCTTTGGCTAATATTTTATTGAGTACTGCATCCTATACTTTAAATAATAATTTTAATAATATAAATAGTTTGACTTACCATAAAAATTGGTATTAAAAGGTTTCTCCCAATTTTTAATTTTGTACACCTAATTTATTAATTAATATGTTCGTGTAAACGAACGTAAATGGGAAAATATCATAAAAAGACTAAAGTTCAATAAACAATTTTAAAATATTCTCGTTAGAGATAAACTTATCGTGAGAATTTATTTTTTAGCGCAAGAAATAAAAAGAAGTGCATTTATTAAAAAAAAAAAACTGTTCATATAATATAAACTTAAGAAAATATTGCTATTGCTTGAACTATTTTGTTTATCAGTTACGAAAATTATTTCTCTATCAATATCCCTATTTCTCATTGCCGATAATTCATTCAGTTTTATGTAGTAAATAATGTTTAAGGAATTTATAGAACATAAAATAAATAAAATAAAATTCATACAAAAATCATAAAATATTTCATGTTAAAAAAAAAATAGAAAATTGTTAACTTAAGTTGAAATTAAGCTCTCCTATAAAAGCTTTAATTAGAACCTTAATAATGATATCAAATTTATAACAGTTTAAACCACGTTTATTTGCAGATTAGAAATTACGCTTAAAGACATCTTGGAGCTGCATCGCCGCGTGCTGGGCCACGTGGATCCCATAGAGGGCGGCGAGTTTCGTCGCAATCAGGTTTATGTGGGTGGCCATGTGCCGCCGGGCCCTGGAGACTTGGCAATTCTGATGCAGCGCTTCGAGCGTTGGCTAAATTCGGAGCACAGCAGCACTCTGCATCCGGTCAAGTGAGTTTATAAAGTTCGCATATTAGATAAGTGCTCAAAGAGCTCCTCTCCACGTTTCGTTTGCAGCTACGCTGCGCTCGCCCATTACAAACTGGTGCACATTCATCCCTTTGTTGATGGCAATGGGCGCACCTCGCGCCTGCTGATGAACACGCTCCTAATGCGCGCTGGCTATCCGCCCGTTATCATACCCAAACAGCAGCGCAGCAAGTACTATCATTTCCTGAAGTTGGCCAACGAAGGCGATATTCGACCCTTTGTTCGTTTCATTGCCGACTGCACGGAAAAGACGTTGGATCTGTATTTGTGGGCCACCAGCGATCTGCCACAGCAAATTCCAATGCTCATCCAAACGGAGAGCGATGGCGGCGTGTTAGCCCAGCTGCAGCCCCATATTGCGCACAGCGTACCCGAGCTATACGAGTCGGGTTCCGGTTCTGGTGCCAATGCAGTGCCAATGCCCTGACCCGCAATGCAAGGGCTAATCCACTGGACGCTCAGAACTATTTGTAAATTGTATGTTGTAAATTATGTGTGTTAGTATCGTATTTGTGTATATTTGTAATTTATTCAACAACAACAACAACAAAGCCGTTTGTCAGACTGTGATCGTATTTAAGTTAAAAGATTTAACCAAAAATAATAACAAAATGCTTTATACAAAGCACGATATCTTAACGCACAAAGCAAATTCAAAATGCATAAAATAGAATATCAATTTTACAATATTTAAAAAAAAAAATTGTTTTCAAAAACATTTGTATAACATAAGTAGCAAATCTTTTTTGGCCCAGTCTATTACTAAGCGCATTGGAAGCAAATACTGATAAATAGTTTAAACCAAAAAAATTTTTTTAACTTTATGTTCAAATAATTACAATCAACAGGTAATATCATGTATTTTACAAATAAGTAAGAATAGTAATGAAATGTTCATTTGTATAAATGTAGTTCAATAAAATAAAATGGACTGCCATAAATTGTTTTTACTTGCCAGAAATATAAAAGGAATATATTCTATGTGTCAAATCATACTTACTCAAATCAAAAAAAAAAAAAAATTACAATCGGTATAATTATTTTCCGAATTGGAGCAACCAAAACACTGTTAGGCGTATCAAACAAATTTCATATTCTTTCACCAGGCTGTCAAATACTCATCAGATCTAGATCTTATGTCGGCACCAGCCCAACTCTAGAATATAAAGTTATTTTGTACAACTTTATTAAAAAACTGGAGAGCTGTTATACAAATAAGCGATAATTTGTAATTTTGCGGAAATACAAACGACAGGAAACAACACATAAACATAAAATGAATGAAAGAAATCCAGTAAAGCTGTTGCAGTCGGGTGTAATCGACTAGCAATACTCGTTCACAGTATAATATCAATCTACAACAGTCGAATAGGTCTTATTTATGGTTGTTATTCGAAAAAACTTGAAATTGTACTTATCTTTTAATTAATCTGGTTCAAATAGTTACGGTTTTTTTTTTGTTTTGTTTTTTTTTTTTTTT
This sequence comes from Drosophila micromelanica, assembly GCA_004143825.1. NCBI lineage: Eukaryota > Metazoa > Arthropoda > Insecta > Diptera > Drosophilidae > Drosophila > Drosophila micromelanica. Next base: position 61,564 of record SCDY01001436.1, read on the forward strand.
ATGTGGAAATTTTCAATATTGTGCGATATGGGGATTTTTAAATAGAACAATTGATTTGATTAAAAAAAAATTCTATGTGGTCTTTATAGAAGTTTATCATTAATCTGTCCATAATATTTTATGTATCTAGATTTGCAACTCAGGAATAAAATCGATTTTTAAAAACCATATATGTATATTCGAAATTTCCAGTTGCCAACTTGAACAAATTGCGTTCATAAGGACAGACAGCAATATACTCTTTACTTCATGAACGATATATAAATATATTCATAAATATATTGTAAGTATATTTATATGTATGTATATCGAAATTAATGATATCATGTTCTTTTTGCGATTCAGTTTGTTTTTCTTATGAAAGTAGCGTTCAGTATTGGAAGTAACTGCGTTGAAATGAAGACTGTGTTGATTAATTTTGTGCTCGTTTGCTACATTTATCACAGCTGCCTCGCTGGAAATATATTTAAAAGACAAATGGTTAAAAATTATATATAACAAAATTATAATTACAATGTAGCTATTTTATGTGGTGTGTTTTTCAAGATTTGGTAAAAAAAAGTCTTTTAGTCTCTTCATTAAATTCATTCTGTCTTAGATTCGAATTAATTTTTACTCTGACGGTGGGAGAAGAGACAAAAAATGTTTTTTTCTTTCTTGTTTTTCCTTAACATTAATTCCACATTCTTTTTAAATTTAATGTGGTACCGGCTTGTCATACCTTTTCAATAAAATCTATTCATCTCCTTCAGTTTTAAAGCTAGTTGTAAACCTTTTTCATACTCGTTCACGAAGTGAAACTAGTATATTGGGTTTGTGCAATGACCGTCATTCTGTCCGTCTGTCCGTCCGGATAAACGCAACTTTATTCGGCGCAATTGAAGATAGAGACTTGTAACTTTGGATATATGCTTGTAGTTATCCTCTTCCGACAAAGTTTTAAGATTTTTGCGCCACGCCCTCTGGGAGGCTGACAATACGATAACATGTCGATACACCTCAAATCGCAAATCGATAACAAGTGAATATTTCCCACAATTTTTAAGATAGAGTCACCAAATTTGGTATGTAGATAGCTGGTGACCTCTCCAAAGATCGAGACCCAAATGTAACGTTCTTATATCTAAGTTTTATGTGGCGAATAAATCGGGGAAATCCCTATCTGCCACAATTTCAGAGCAGATAACAACATTTGGCAGGTTTTCTGCTAAAGAACTCCGCTCTATGAAAAAACTAGTATTTTATTGTATTGCAAAAATATTAAATATAAATTTAATGTTTAAATCTATTCTTAATTAATTGAAGGTTTCTGATCCCTACGGATTGGACGAATGGGTGGACAGTAATGAAATTGATAGCACCACAACACAAGATATTGATAGCACCGCAGTCCATCCAAATGTTTTCAGGTGAGTACCAAAAATTTTAAAATTTAAGGGTATATGCTTTAAATCAGTTTTAATATCCGACTCGACATCATCTGTTTGTTGAGCGGTATTCGACATAATGTTGATAACTTATATTTATTGTTTAATTTACAATTTTGTGTATCATAGAATGGAGGAGGAACTGGAGGACCTAATTGACTTGGCCAAAAAGAAAATGCGAAGCGAACCGTACGCCAACACAGCCGATATTGTTAGAAGAATAATATATACGAATGCCACCGGATTGCTGCACAGTTATGCGGAGTCTTGTCCTCCATTGCCTGATGCTCATGGAATTCACACGATCAAAATTTTAAACCTTGAACCATTTCGCGTTTTTTGCGATACAGCCTTAGCCGGACCAGGTTGGATCGTAGTTCAGCGAAGGCTCGATGGAAATCTTAATTTCTTTCGAAACTGGACAATGTACAAGAACGGATTCGGAGACATCTCCAATGAATTTTTCATTGGCTTGGATAAATTGCATTCGATTACTGCACATAGACCCCATGAACTTTACATCTTTCTGGAGGATTTTGGTGGAAATACAACATATGCTCGCTATGACGAATTCCTAATCTCCAACGAAGAAAACGACTATGAGTTAATCACGTTAGGCGCCTATTCTGGAAATGCTGGGGACTCGTTGGCACCTCATCTTAATTCGAAATTTAGCACCTATGATAGAGACAATGATGAATTCAGCGACAAGATGTGTGCACAGGAGCTAATGGGTGCGTGGTGGTATCACGCCGATAAATTTTGTGCCTACAGGTGCGTCTTAATAGTGTTAAATTTATAAATATTAAAATATTATATTATCAGTTCTCTTAATGGTCTTTATATGGACGAAAGTTTACCATCTGGATTTGCGGAGAAAGGAATTTACTGGCATTATTGGAAAGGTGTAACCAATTCTTATAAATCAGTTCAGATGATGATACGTCCGAAATGTATGCAATTTTATTAATCCTCAACTATCTAACTATCCGTTTAAATTGTTGCGATGTAGTATCGGCTGCATCCCGAGAACATGGCTTGACACAATAAAACTAATAATATAAATATTAACTTTTATTCTTTATAATTATTTAAGTAGGGTGTTTATAGGCGTTCAGCGCCAGTTTTTCGGTTTACCCGCTTTTTATACCCTGAACCCATTGAAAATGGGTGAAACAGGGTATTATGGTTTTGTTGAAATGTATGTAACAGGTAGAAGGAGGCATCTCCGACCCC
>SCDY01001437.1:0-29085 GCA_004143825.1 Drosophila micromelanica
TTTTTTTTCAAAAATTAGATTTGCGAATTTTTGTTTTTAATCGATTGTGGGTGTCTCAATTAGTATAAAAAACAACATTAAAACTGATTCTGAGAGGGTAAAATTTTTTGTCAAAAATCATGTCCAAATCGGCAAAAATTTTGACTTGTAAAGCCCTCGGAAGCATAGCTCCCATACTTCAAACCCCCATAACTTTGTCAAAAGTAACTCGATTTTAACGTTTGAGGGCATTTTGGTCATGATTTATTATTTAAATTAATTGCACATTAAAAATATATGCATTTTGAGAAAAAAAATTTGGTTGGATTTTTCGGTCAGAAAATCATGTGGCCCCCCCTTATAAATTTTCATAATTTTTTTTTTTTTAAAAATTAGATTTGCGAATTTTTGTTTTTAATCGATTGAGGGTGTCTCAATTAGTATAAAACACAACATTAAAACTGATTCTGAGAGGGTCAATTTTTTTGTCAAAAATCATGTCAAAATCGGCAAAAATGTTGACTTGTAAAGCCCTCGGAAGCATAGCTCCCATACTTCAAACCTCCATAACTTTGTCAAAAGTAACTCGATTTTAACGTTTGAGGGCATTTTGGTCATGATTTATCATTTAAATTAATTGCACATGTAAAATATATGCATTTTGAGAAAAAATGTATTATATCATCTTCTATATTTCATTATTTTCCTGTTTTCAGGTGTTGCTTTTGTTAATCAAATTTGCTGATATATAAATTGCAGTTGAGGTTCGACTCTGTTAATAACTCATTGCTATTATTAAGCACTGACCGAGACAACAGCATATTCATATGTTCGCTTCCTGGCTTTATTTTCGCATTAATAATCGTAAACATGATTAACCGGAAGAGGCAACACCTCTGGACTGTAGTTGACGTCAAACGCTTTCCTTAGTAATAGCAGAAAATCAATATCATTCATTATATTCTTATAGCTGAGCAAGGGTGACACAATGTCTATAAGGAAACAAAATATCATTTCATTATAATTGAATCACTTTACAAGCGATACAATAATTTCGAGAAATTGCACAGCTATCAATGCTTGACATAATATGATATAGAACTGATATAGTACGGTTGCTAATTAGAAACTGAGAATTCACCGCAAGTCGGTTAGGTAAACAGATTTGTCATATGCCTCAAAACCACATAGTATCAGCGTACACAATTCAAACAGAAATTCTTTAAAGTTATTGATAAATGCAATTGTTGCTAATAGTATATATGGTTATATACGACTTTTTTTTGACTGATATACGTAGTATGTTATTTATAACAAGGCATTTGGAGGGTAAATCAACGTCTATGATTAGAGCTTAATACATCTTGATAGGCAGCTGTGGCCAATTGATAAATCAAATATTTTACTATAAGGGGATCGTTGGCTTATCTTAGGAAACACAATCTACGTTAATCACTAGATTTACCAGCTTAAGTGACCATTTCCGTACGGATAGTTCTCCAAGCAAGAAGCGTTTTTAAACGCACCCGAAACGCGGTCAACTTCGAATTTCAACTTTTAGCTTCAGCTTTGGATCTTCACCGCAACCGCAGCTGTTTACCCATTAGCGTTTTGGGCGACTAAAATGTTTGCGCTGCGGCGTCGCCTCCGTCGTGGATGCTGTCTGCCTTTTGGCAGGGGGGGGGGGGGGGGGGCTGCGGCTGCTGGGGGTTTGGCAGCATAAAATCATTTTCTCTAAGCATTTTTGGCATTTGTTTACCTTCGAATTATTGCAAATGTAAGTACAGACGTCGCGTAAGTGCGGTAGCTGAGTGTGGACAATGATTGTCAGGCTTTAAAGCAGTGGCTGACACTGGCGCCATTCTGTCCCACATTATGCCCAAACGTAAATTCACTGAAATTCCCTTTTAATGGAGATTAATGCGCGAAGAGGCGCCCATTGATGTTGACTTTGCTAAATGTTTTCGAAAAAACTATTTGTTCGCCGAGGAGCATCAACATTTATTTATTTAGACATTTTGTTTTATTTTGTTTTTACGCATTGTTTATGACAGTCGGCTAATTAAGAACGTGGGAAACCGCTGAGATTGTCATTTATGACGTGACGTATACGCAATGTGTGGCTGAGGATTTCAAAGATTCAGGTCAGCTTAAGAGATGTCGCTAAACAAATGAGAAAAAGTATTGAAAGTACTTTTAAATTTCAGCAAATTTATAAGTTTTAAGAAGCTTTAGTTGTTTTTTAGCTGTTTTCCACCTGCTGATATCAAAGAAATTCTCCAAAGACATATTTTTAGTGAGGAATAATAACAATAATTTTTAATCTCTCATGTCACTAATTAACTACCATTCTATCTATCTATGATAGTTCACCGGCAAGACCCAATTTCAAAATTCCATTGAGCAATCGCTGGCTAAGCTTTACACCCGCTGTCATTGGTTGAGAGCCCACAAATCAAGCGATCCAAATATAACCCACATATTAATGCCAACCGAAATAAAACGATTAACAAACAATGGAGCTGGGACCAGCTCACATTTATGAGCAAATCAATCAATTTCAATGCAATTTCAATTAGAGTGCCAACAAAGTAAGTAGAGGAGCGATAAGACAACGTCTATGGCTATTTGGATCGATCACAAACCAATCAAACTGGCCGTAGTCCGGCCATAAAACATGCCCAAAAGCCCAGACGCTTCTAATAAAACTCCATTCTTCATCGAGATTCGGGTGTGTTATCGCACGGCACGGCCGCCCAATTTCTCTGTGTGTATAATAAACAATTTTAATATTTTTTAATTATGAAAACAAGTTGATTATATAAATTAAATCGCGGGCGTGATTAGATTACGGCTCGAGTGACACTACGACGCTTAAAGTGCAATTTAAACGGCTTTAAACAAATTTCTATAATTTGTATAAATATATATATACCAACGAACGCTATCAGTTCTGATTATGCGTTCCGAAATGGTTTTGGAATTGGGGTCTTGAGCACCTATTCGGGCTGATATGCGGTTTGAATTAATTGAAAATTGATTATTGAAGATGGTTCAAGGAAACGATAAGGCGGAGTTCAGTGGGCCAGACTAGTGACAACTACCGCCAACAGCCGCTTGAGGCTCTCGATAAGCAGCTGGGCAACGGGTCTTAATAATTGAAAATTAATCCATCATAATAGACGTCAAAGACGAGTGCGAGGACGTCGCGCAGCTCAAAAAACTCGCACGATAAGTGCGCTCACAAAAAAAAAATTAAAAAAAAAAAAGAAAACAGATAATAAATTATGAACACAGTCGAAAAGACAAACAAAGCCTTACCGAAAATAAAATATTGATATCTGTAAACAGGGTACTGTGTATAGAGTATAGGGATAGCCAGGATACGATAACGGCAGCAACGGCAGCGTCATCATTATCTGGCAATTGAATTTACAAAACAAATAATTACAAAATGCAGTTCAAATATATGGAAAATGTGACTCGAGTAACTCTCATGTTGTGTATCTGATCAAATACGGAATACAAATCAAAATGCGATTTTCAAGCAGCCAGCCAAAAGGTGGCCTTATCTCCAGCACACGTTTATGTACCTTTCGATTGGATTCGAGCTCGAGCTCAAACTCAGACCTGGCGCTATAAGGAAGTGTGCCGCTTGTGTGTTACGACGAAAGGTTAAAAAACTTTGTCGCAACGCACAGCAACAACAACGACAACGGCAGCAAAATGTATCTGAGCAAACAACTGCCGTGCATTGCTACACATTTTCTTCTTCCACTAACCGAGTGGTTGAGTGGTTGTGTGGTTGATGGGTTGGTTCATTGGTTCGCTGCCTGGCTGATGGTTTTGAATGGCAGCGAATTTGTTTACGCTGCGCCTAATGAGGCAACTTTATTTGTGCAGCGCAACAAGACGCGACCGCAGCTCGCAGACTGCAACAGATACAGATACATATTAAATATATTGATAGCTCGAAGATACACTTGAGTTGCGCTTAAGCAGCTAAGATAAACGTATAAAAGATAAAAGTTTAAACAAACACAGATATATTAAGATGCGTACAAACAAAGCTTTATATTTTTTAATTTTTTTAATCAATCTCTAAATATTGTTTACGGCATTATAAAAATATAAAAATAAATTGATTTATGCAGCTCTCATCTTGCACATATATAATTACTTCTAAAAATACACTTACGAAATTTTCCGCCGCTTGATAATTTACAGTTTTTATACGCCTATTAATTTTCTTACTAATAACTGATAATCGTCCCTAACAACACTTGAGCTAAACCCATGCGAACTTTTTCAAAAATCTAATTTCTTCATTATTATCAGAAATCTAATCCTCTAGCTTATAGCTGATTGGAATAATTTGTAATCGTTTAGCAATCGCTTACCACTTACCAGAACAATTTCCTCCTTAAATCTTCATTTATATAGCTGGCAAGATTAACGTCGAAGCTATTATCGTTCACGTAAATTTTATACACACCCCAATTTCATTTAGCATTTTTTGGCATTATCGTCATCAAAGCTGTCGTAATCTTATATAAGCAACTGTCCTGTCTGATGCATATATACTACATATATAATAAATAAAATTCAATTAAACTCATTTATCAGTTTTTAATAAGTTTGCTCTGTATGGAAAACCCAGCCATAACAACAACAACAACAAGCAAATCAATTCGCGCACTTAATGAAAAAAACACAACTCAATTATAAACTTTATCAATAATGGGGAAAAAAAAACCGGGCATACGTTAAATGTTGAAAATGAATTAAAATTTTATGTCAATAAATGGAATTTACTTTATTATTGTCAACGTTTTACGTATATGCAGCCTTCCAAAGTCTATAACGATATAAAATGTTATGATAATGATTGAATTTATTATGATAATGATATAAAGTAGTTTAAGTTGACTGTTTGTTGATTAATAGCAAACAACTCGGTAAATATAATGAAGATTTAGATTTCTAGGGTCAAATATATTGTTTAATAAATGAAAAAGTTCAAAAATAATATTGAATCTAACGCAAAAAGAATATCATTTAATAATTATTAATTTAAGAGATACGATCCTATAAAAATTGCTGTAACTTCATTAATCAAAGTCTTGCTTCAGTTTGTATTGTAAATTGTAAAAAATAAATAAATATATTGGCTCTGAGTGAACGCAACTCGGTCAACATAATTAGCCAATGTTTAAATATGCAGCGCGTACTTGTGGATACGTGCAATCTGAAGCTGGAATTGTATCTGTATCTGCAACTGTATCCGTATCCGTATCTCTACCTCTATCTGTGTAGCTATGGCAGTTTATATCAGCGCTGAGTTGTATTAAAATTATTTATTGATAACGCAATTTAATGCCAATTATTTGTACATAAATATTTGTTTAATTATCAATTGCATGTTGCGCTCATTTGACGTGGGCGTGGGTGTGGGTGTGGCATAAATGGGGCGCGTGATTAATGACATCGAGTCTCGTCCCATCGCAAACTGCGCATTGTTTTAAAATGTTTGCAAAATCTTGTCAAATTTGCTGGCTAAACAAATCGTTAGGCTTTAAACTGGCTCAAAGAATGCAACCCTTGCGCCAATAAAACCCTCTATTTGCCCACCCTTAAGTTCTCGAAACGCTTGGCTTTTGTTTTTCCAGCTAATAGGCTTCGAAATTTTGTTAACTTTCGCTGGTGTCAGGAATTTTTACGATATTATTGTGCACTTATCGGATGAATTAACACGACTGAGCTCAACCCAAGGGGGGTTGCTATTGAGCTGCTAAAATGTTGGGGTTGGCCTTGGCACGCCCCTTTTTTTTTTGACCACAAGTCCAAATTGCAGCAACATATGCGACAATTTTATATTCTTTTATAAGTATTTCAATTTTTGACGTTTGCTCGATAATGCCTGATTACGAGTCGTGCTAATATGCTCAAAATGCATTTTTTCTTTGGAGTGGGAACTGAGCTGTTGTGAGGGTGTGTGTGTGTGTTAGCTAGAAAATCGCAAGTCTAATTGCGTATTTACGCAACCATTTCCACAAAATCAAAACGAAATCAGGCGTAAAAACAAAAAACCTCCTGAAACCCCAACTCTTGTCTAAAATGTCTGCATGTCTGTTGTTTGTTATATAACGTAAACTATTTTAGAACAACACCAATCATAGTGCACACAGCTCCCATTGTTCTGGCTGCTGGCCAGCTCATGGCCCCGTGGACTGCACTTCTGCCCGTAAATGTTAGTTAAATGCACGTGGATGAGTAGATAAATATCGTATAATGAAAATAATGTAGGAAAGGGTTAACACACAACAACAACAACAATAATAACAACAACAACAAACGGATAGAACAACAGCAATCAGTCGCAATCCTCGTTGCAGTCATCGCACTAATTTCGAGCTAGTTTTTGGGTTCCATTTCGGATTCGTGTTGGCTGAGTACGTGGCCAAAGAAAATACACTTTAGCACGTTTCTTGTTAGCCAACAGTTTTCTATCTGCCGGGCCATTGCCTGCCCATGTCTATACAATAAATAAGTGAATTGTTTTCAACTTCTACTCCGGACTCGGGAGTTCTTTCAGCTCTTGTGCCAGCTGCATGGTCCGTTGTTTATTTTGGCATAGGTGAATAGTTCAAATTAAGGCACAGACATTAGACGGACAACAAAAGTTGAAGTACAAAGAGTTGGACAAGTTGTTAAAGACAGACGCACGCTGCCATCGAGAAAGAGAGATAGACAGATTAAGGGCAAGAGGAAGAGAGAGCTGGAAATATCTGCTTCTGGGCAACATAAGAAGGATACTTGTGTAATGAGATTTCAAGATAAATCGTTATTTACATATATTACATAGATATATTAAATTTTCTTAGTTAATGTTCATAACTCTTTTAAAACTTAACCGGTTTTAACTGTAAAGAAGTTTATGCATTTTTGAACATAAAGCTGCCATAATTTTGTTAAAATTAAACCGATTTTTATCGAATCCACAGCTCCAATATCTCGAACTCCCAAAAGTTAGTCAAAACTTAACTGATTTTCACGTATGTAGCATTTAAACCATGATTTTTCATTTTGATCGATTCTACATTTAAAATTTATGCATTTTCAAAAGTAAAATTTGTTTTTATTTTTTGGTCAAAAAATCATGTTTTTTCAAAATTTAGAATTGCGAGCTTGCATATTTAATTGATTGTGATATTTCAAATTGCCATAATTTTTTGAATCCTGAACCGATTTTCATGTTTGATGTAATTTGGCCTCTAGATTACTTCTGTATTTAAAATATAAGCATAGTTAAAAATAATTGTTTTTCTGAATTTTTCGGCAAAAATTCTATGTATGGCTTCATTGTCGTTTATTTAAAAAATTAAATGTATGTAAGTTAATCCTTATATGCAATTTATAGCTAATTGGCCACTTTTTACCCTTGAGTACCAAGTTATTTGGCGAAAGGGTAACCGAATCATTGAAAAGATCGATTAGTAATACAGGGCACGCACTTTCAATTTAAGACCAGAGCATATGGGCCATAAAACGCTCTCTTAGTCTTATGAAAGATGGCAAGTCATATAAACACGTCCGTTCAATATGGGCAGCTATTATAAAATATGCATTATGTGGAAATTAGCTGTTGGACGAAAAATCGAGCAAGCAAGTTATAAAAATGATATTGCTAAACGATGAAAGGAATCATTTATATCATTTATTGTGCGGCCACCGATTTGAGTGGCCATAACAATTGACTATCAATGAGCCGACAAGGGACATTATCGATTTTCGGTCTTAAAGCGTAGATTTAACTGGGGCTTGAACGAATGTCAGCCAAGTCAACTAACTGCCTCCTTAATTGCTGCTCTAATGATGTGCCGGGCTAACCAGACAAAGACAGAGCCGCCGCCCAAGTTGATTATGAAGTCGAGGCCCCAAACCCCTGATCCGGACACGGACCCAAACCCGCACCCGCTTGCTGCCCAACTGGCTCAACACTCCATAATGATGGCAATTATAGCTCGTTTTTCCAACAATTTATATGAAATTTTGCAGTGAGGAGCACCAAATCAACTGGCCACGCCCCCGCACACACACCGCACACGACATTTTTTTCGATGGCTCAAGCAGCGCCAAATGGCAACGCCCAGCGACTGTTGCCTACTCGCTTGCACTCACATCGGCGAGAGCGAGTTGGCATGCGCTGAGCGCCTCCATCTTGAAAGCGTAGTGCAAAACGAGCGGAAGCGTACAGTGAAAAAGAGTGGGAAAGAGAGAGAGAGAGAGAGAGAGAATGAGTGAGAGCGCTCTGGCAAGTGAGCAATGAAGGTGCTAACTGGCATTTGGTGGTGAGCAATTATCGAGTTATATGGCAATGCACTGTGAAAAAAAAGTGTTGTTGAATCTGAATCTGAAGTGAGAATTGATTTTTAATTATGTAAAAATAAAATACTCATGAAAAAACTGAAAAATTTTGTTTTATTGATTAACTTAAACGTTATGCTTGTGTATTATATCAAAAAAAAAAAGATAATAATAAAACGGTTATTAACAATAGCAATAAATACTATAATATTAATAACATATTCATAATGTTAATAATTCTATTAGTATAACAATAATATAATAACTGTAGCGAGTAAGTAAGTGATTTTTCGCTCAGTTATTTTTGCCCGGCCGCCGTCACACGAAACTTCTCTCAATTCGCTGCTGTTGCTGTCAACCCACCCCAGCAATGCTGCTCTCTCTTACACACACATACATACGCACTCGCACTCGCACTCGCACTCGCACTCGCATTCGTGTGTGCGTCGACTGGTTTCGACACAGCCCAATCATTGCGATATGCGACTCTATATGACACAGGCACGGATCGGCGTCGAGCACAGTCGTTGATTAGCGCTCGTCGCGTCGAGTTCGCAGTCGCAGTTCGAATTTTGGACGCGCGCTTTGCCGCAAACAAACGAAAGTAAATCGAACTCAAACGCCGTTCAGTGCATCGTCCAAGTGTTGCAAGTGTTTTGAAAGTAGAAATTAAAGAAGAAGAAGAACCACAAGAATAACATTGCTGATAAGAAGCAGCACAAGCAAAAGTCGCGCGCGCAGACAAAGCATGTCCAGTGCACAAGTGTCACAGCCGCCGCCGCCCAACACGCAGCAGCCGTCGCCACAACAGCAGCAGCAACAGCAGCATCAGCAGCAGACGCCGCACATTAGCCAGCTGCTCATTAGCCACATAGCCGCCGCACAGCAGCGCGCAACGACAACACCGCCCACCGTTGAATACGATCAGTGCAGCAACAATTCGACCTTGTCGCCGTCGAGCGGCAGTCACAGTCCAGCGGCCGCCGCAGCAGCGTCCAGTCCAACGCACTCGACGGCCACCACGGGCTCACCGCACAGCGCCTACGCGCCCACACACAGTCCAGCGACGGGTCAGGAGGCCGCTGCGGAACAGCCACAGCTGCAAACGCAATCGCCATCGCAGTCGCAATCTCAGCTGGCAGTTACGGCACCCGCGATGCCGCTGCTGGTGGCGCCCATTCCCATGAGCTGCCAGGCCTCGGGCAATGTTGGCGTTGGACCGCCTCCAACACATCATCCGCACGCACACGCCCCGCATCCGCGCCTCTATGTGGAGGGCGGCTTTCCGCCACATCATGTGTCACATCCTGCCCTGGTTAACGGCGCTTATCCGCTGCCACGGCTGCCCCTTGCAGCGGTCATGCTGCCCGCCAATGCACCAGCGCCTGCCACAACGCTGCCGCCGCCGCCCGTCTCCATTCCGATCGCCAGCTGCTCGCCGCCCTCGAACACAGCACTGCAGCAGGCCCAGAGCCAGCCGAAGAAATCGTTCTGCATCGATGCGCTGCTCGCCAAGAATCAGCATCAGTCCGGCGATAGGCCGCCGCCGACAGCGGCCGATATGATTGCGGACGATCATCGTTTGGCGGCGTTGCATTATGCTCGGGATCAAGCGGAACTGAATCATGCCTTTGTGGCAGCTTCAAATGCTGCCGCAGCAGCCGCTGCCGCCGGTATCAGCGATCACGAGGCATTGCAGCGGATACGCGAGTCCCGGGAATATGATTCACCCAGTCCCGACGGCATGTCCAGGTGCGTTTTTAGTTTCATTGATAATATTTTCGTTTATTTCGCATTAAGATTTAATCGAAAGTTGAAGGAGAGATTATAAAGAAATTGTGAAAATGTGGGAAAACCAAGATAAGATACGACGTCCCAAAGAATATTTAGATTAGCTCGGTAATCAATCAATATAAATTTCACAATTTATAACATTCTTTTGTTTAGTTTTGAAAGTACTTCTGCACTGAAAACAAATTTAAGTTTACTGCAAAAATATAAACAAATCGAAGATAGTATTAAATAAAAAAGAAAAACTAAACTATGAGTTCCTGAATATTCCGAAGACTAAAAAAAAATCGCAGGGCTAATTAATTTTAAAAGCAATAGTTGTTTATACATAATTATATTTTTTGTTTATACATACATTTGAGTTTTTGAATGAATTTACATTTTTGTTTCTTTTTATATCTTAAATCAATTTTGCATATTTGCCCTAACATTGGTCTTCGCTTAAAAAACAATCTTAATCTTTTTAATCAATAATTTATGTCAGCCTAAACTAAAACCTTTGAAGATACGCTCATCTTAAAAGACTTCTCATATCTCCAATTTCCGAACATCTTATTCAAACCAAAAAATTATGCCAATTGGTTTTTAACTATATATCTTCTGGCTTACCGCAGCCATATACGGTAGCTGCCTGGCAAATCCAATAAAATGCTTAGCGTGAATACCCATAATGCTTTTGGGCTTTAAAGCAGCTTTGTTAGCACTCGACAACATGGCCGAAAAGCCATCCATAATGTTAACCAAACTGGTCACGTTGGCTCCATTATGATTGCGATTACGTATACGCCCTGTGTGCATGTGTGTGTGTGTGTGTGTGAACTTTTGAAGTGTGCGAGTGGCAAAGCAAACAAATTAGTTTTGCTGGCAAGCGACACAATTTTAATTGTTTTCAACTACAAAATTTGCCTGTTTATTGTAGAGCTTAGCTAATTGTGCGGTTACAGGGTGTCTTAATTAATGTGAATACGCAACTATTTTGCAGATCTGAATCTCCCAGCTCATCACATCGCTCCAGTCCACCGATCAGTCCGGGCTGCGAGGATCAGCAGCCACAGCCCGCGCATCACACACAGCATCTGGGCATGCGCATGTCCGATTTGCACGATGAGTTCAAGAAGCCCGTGCCACCACACAGTCCGATACGACCGCAAGATTTTCCGCTCTATGCGGGCGGACATCCCTATCAGTTGCTGGCGCAAGGTGGCTCCGCCTTTCACAGACCCCTCGATCCCTCCGGCAAGCCCATACCGGTAAGCAGAGAAAGCAGCTCGAAATTTGTTTTCAAAAATATGCTAACTTATATATTCTTTGTGTCTGTTTTTTTGGCTTTTGCAGATACCCATGGGCCACAATTTTATGCCCTCACAGCTGCAGTTTGAGTTCCTGGCACGCGCCGGCATGCTGCATCATCGCATCCCCGAACTGGCCGCTTATCCGCATCATGCGATCCTGGGCAAGACGCGGCGGCCGCGCACCGCGTTCACCTCGCAGCAGCTGCTCGAGCTGGAGAAACAGTTCAAGCAGAACAAGTACTTGTCGCGGCCCAAACGCTTCGAGGTGGCCAGCGGTCTGATGCTGTCCGAGACACAGGTGAAGATCTGGTTTCAGAATCGACGCATGAAATGGAAGCGCTCCAAGAAGGCGCAGCAGGAGGCCAAGGAGCGGGCCAAAGCGCAGCAGCAGCAGCAGCAGCAGCAGAGCACCAACAGTGCCAGCAGCGCCAGTTAGTTTGGCTTGGTGAGGAACGGAAACCATTTCTAGTCATGCATTGAACAACCGTCCGCCTGGTGAGACACCCTGTATGCGGTTATGCTGCGAACCAAACCCCACAACCCTTCTCCGCCACCAACTGCCCGATATATATTTCATGAGATTGCGTAAAATTAGCTTTGCAATTAGTTGAAATTTTTTTGGTCATTGTTGTTGTTGCTTTGATTTTGTGTTGTATTTATAAAATCGATGTGGGAATTGATTTCGCCAGCAACAACAACAACAACAACAACAAAACGCACTGTGTGATATATGTAAACAAGAAAAAAATATATAAATTAAACACTGCTACACAAAAGTATTTGCCCATGTACATATTTAAATATATACAAAACCTATAAATTAAATTGAATTACGTTAAATATAATACACAAAATACAATAAATGAGATTAGTTTAGTTTAGATTAGTTTAGTTTTGTAAATTGTAACAAACGTTTCTTATGTAATTGTGTAAATAACTGTAATTATGTAATTTTAAACAAAATGTTGTCGCCATGTCAAAATGCGATTGCGTTAGTAAATTTTATTAAAATTATTTTAAAATGCAAAAACAAAATGAAAAATAAAATGTGCTATAAAAATAACAAATGGGGTTTTTACAATTTCTGAAGATTGGATAAAGTAGATGAAAGTATCTTTATTTAAACATTTTTGGGTGTATTTCAAAATAAATATTAAATATTTGATTTCAAAGAGGTTTTCAGATAAGAGCATTATTGTGTCTGTGTTTTATTTGTTTTATAAAAACAATGTACTGTACAATGTACAGCCAAGTATCTAATCGCCTGAATTTAGAGCTATCTATGTGTGTCCCCCAAAACTATTAATGCTGTATTTATAAAAGTCATATAAAAAGCCAATCAGGTACAATTTTTAATTTTATACGAGCACACAGTTTGCTGATATCAGTTATCACTGCAAATAAATCAAATGCGCGCAGATAATCAATTTAATTGTTCAGACAATAATTATGTCTAAATTTATAATGTCACTTAAAAATTATTTTGCTAATTAAAATGTTGCTTGTATTAACAACAAGAACAACAACAGCAGCAAGCACTTATATAAAATAAAAAATCATGGTGAGCTTCGATTTCCGCAATCAGGTAAGTAAAAATGAAAAAAAAACTTGGATGAAGGAGAAATAAAAAATTTCTTGAGCTTATCAGAAACCTGGGAAATCATTAAATTTTTCGATACGTGGCCTAATCGAAGCTAATGGCTAATCAAACCTAACAAAATCTAGAAGGTGTTGGCCCTAAGTACACACTCTATATAGAGTAATATCAAATAGATTGATCGGCCAACAATCAGAGTTAATTGGTACAAAGTCCTCAATTTGGCACGAGGTAATACACATTAGTTTTTTTTTCTTTATATTACTCATGATTGAATCTACTTTCTTGATCAAATCTAAAAATAACAATTCGTAATCCTTGTTATGCGCTGAATACAAATTCTAAATCCTGTGGCAAACACCACCAACAATTAGTTCTGACAGATTATAATAGAAATTGGAAATAAACTGAAATTGTGAATGGCATCTAATTCTCAGACGACGTCATCTTGAATAGAGAGGAACAAGTCCGGCCACTTTATCACGTAATTCTCAAGTA
This sequence comes from Drosophila micromelanica, assembly GCA_004143825.1. Classification (NCBI taxonomy): domain Eukaryota; kingdom Metazoa; phylum Arthropoda; class Insecta; order Diptera; family Drosophilidae; genus Drosophila; species Drosophila micromelanica. The sequence goes on from SCDY01001437.1 coordinate 13,525, forward strand.
TCTCGAAGCGCGACCTCGGCTCATAAACACAAAACGCATATGGAGAGCGAGAAAACTTTCGTGGCAGTATGCCCCGAAGTATGCGATTTCTGTTATTATTGGTTGTTTGATATGTCCGTGTGGCGTTGTTGTTGTTGTTATTATGCAGCAGTTCTTGTGTTGATTATGCGACTGATGGGCTAATAAAAATTCATTTGTTATCCGTCAGACACTCACGAAACACGCAACGCACTGCGTCAACATAGAAAATAGAAGGGGAGGGGCACAAAGGGGAGAGGAGACATTTCAATGAATGAATTATTTGGTTGATGTTTTCCTTTGATTCTATATTGTGTACAGTGGTTAAAATGTGACATCTTATATAATTCATAGGTAAAGTTACTTTTAGAACAATTATAGAATTTAAAGATTATTGAAGAACGAAGTTTTCCGAACAATTTGAACAATTTTTAGCTTAGCTTAGTAAATGTGTTATGTGAATGCAATATAATTAATATACTTTTAAGGATGAAGAAATTACATTTTCGTAAAATTTTATAAGATCACTAAAAACTAAGAATTCCAGAACTTCCCCATAACTAACCACCATACCAAAGTACCTCATCAAGTTCAACAGCTTCCTCTGAACCAGATAGTATTATAGTAGCTCATTGCTCACTAGTCAAAAGCCAACTTGAACCACTGTGCAGTGGCCTGCGGTCGCTTGAGTTTGCTGCTGATGCTGCGCTATTTTGCTGTGGTGCCTTGAAGTGGTGCCAAGTGCTGAAGTTGAACCATAAACCGGAGCACAAAGGATGTCACAACTGTCTAATTCAATTCATGAGCTATTAGCGGGTAATTTGTAACAATTGCACAGCACAAATTTCCTTTCAACGGGCAGCCAAATAGCCAAAAAGGGTGACAGAGTTCAAACCAAAAACCGGAGCGACAACTGGGGTTTGGCATTTGAATTGGGTTCGGGTTCGGGTTTAGATTTGGGTTTGTGTATTGCTTAATTGTTAGACTTCGGATGCTGTCGCATCTGTTGCAAATTAAATTTGAGTTATAATTTTCTATAAACACGCACAGACAATAAATATGTGTATATATATGTATATATATATATATATGTGTGTGTGTGTGTGTTTGTGCACACCCAGTAAATTGCCATTTGAATTGAGGGTCGCATCCCCCTTCACATGACTTTGTCACCAATTGTTGTTGTTGTTGCTGCTGCTGGTGTTACAATTTGGTTATCCGTGCCCGTTACCCTAGGGGTGTCTGCATACCCGTTGATCTTCATGTCAACACAGATGATCACATTTTATGCTTAATTTGGGTGTGTATGTGTGTGTGTGCAGAGTCTGTCCCGGTTCGTTGTGCTGTGTTTACTTTTGTGATTTCAGCATCCATCGAATTTTTGCTAATATTCAAACGGATTTTATCAAACCCATTTTCCGTATTTTCCACATTTATCGCACTTTCCGTTTGATTTTATTGTCAAATATGTGCGATTATTTGTCATATGTTGCATTTTATTATTGGCAAATTTGCATTCGCCCAAACAACAACGGAAATAACTCTCATATAGCTCGTTAGCTAGTTGGTTCGTTGTCTAATGGTTGTTTGTCGACAGGGGCGAAGGGGAGGAGAGCATTGATTGTTTGGCATGATAAATTGTAAAACTGATATGGCAATTTATGCGGCAATTCCGTTTTAATTGCAAAGATTTTTGAGCTCGGCTTTTGACCAAATTACAAATGAAATATATGAGCTGAATGAAAAGCCAACGAATATTTGATTTGGCACAAATAAAAAGACTTCATGTTAATTTTTAGTTGACATAAAAGAATGGTAGTAAATATATCAAGATATAAATTGAGTTTTTTAAGAAACTTGTATACTATTTTTTTAAATTACTTAATTAAATTTGTTTTTAATTTGTTCTGATTACTTAAAATACTGTGAACAGTTTTCGATATTGTTTTTTGACTATTATCGTATAATATTTTATTGTTACTATTATAATCAATATATAAAAACCATTTATAGGTGCTATAAACGAGTTTGTTCTTGAGAAAATAAGAAATAAATTTAATAAAAAACATTACTTTTTTCAATTTTATATTTTCATTAAATTACATGTTCAGGGTATTAAAAAAATAAATTTTGTTGGCTTTATGTGCACTTCTTATATTTATATATATTTTAATAAAATTAAATTTATTAATTTTATAATTTTATAATCATTTTTATATTTTAAAATTTATTATATACATGCATTTAATTTAATTATTTTATTGAATTTTTTGTTGAATACTTAAGTTTAGTCTAAAGCAGATATTTAAGTTTTAGCTGCTCATCAATTAATTCATTGATTTATAAAATACACACACTGAATTCCCCACATAGGCAAAAACTACAACGCATATTGCCGCTTAATGCCATAATTTCCAGCTTGTTTACACAATCCATCTGGCTATATTTTCAATACACACACAGACACATGTCCATGTCCGGCAACAATCATCAGTCCAAGCCGTAGTTATAGTCATCAATCTATTGAAGAAAATCCGTGCGTACGCGCAAAGTAAACAAAAATGCAGGACAATGCTGGAGTCGGAGTCGGAGCCAGAGGCAAATGCTCATCAGCTTGCCGAAGGACCATTAGTTCACTAAGCACACACACACACACAGTTAAACTGCTCAATATGCCTGGACAATGCACAGAATTTGTCAAATGATTTCGATTTAATCGTCAGGAAATTTTGCAATCAAAATTCACGAATATCAACGCTAATTGCCAACGGTGCAGTCGTGTATGCCCAGAACCCAGAACGAGATCCCTAGAGAAAGAGACGGGACGTGTCCCGGGTTGAGGCAGATCCATTGAGATAGAGCAAATTGTCACCATATGCGTCAACACGCAATAATTCACCAGAAAAGTAATCCATACAATTGACCAGACGAAGCACTGACATCTAATAGAGGGGGTGTGTCTGCTCTCCTCTCCGGATACTCTGCCTCGAACTGGGATTGCCTGCAGCAAGTGCGGCACCACCCTGGTGGCAGGACTCGCCCCTCATCCAGCGTAGAGCTGACTCTAGCTGTGCTATCTGGTGTTTTGGTGCTAATTGAATTCATTGCCGTTGATCAAGTGCTGCCAAACAACAAATCATCCCCGGAGGCTAATGATACGGACGAGCGAGCTAACTGACTCACTCGCTCAGACTCGGAACACAGTGCATGGCAGGGTACAAGGAGCAGCCAGCCAGCAGAGGGTGCAATGGGGAAGGGGTGTGGGCGAGCAGCTAATGGCGGGTTCTTCCTTTGTGTGGGTCGAGGGGGGATGTGCGTTAAATGAAATTAGAAAACCTTATGTTGAGTTAATTAGGAAATTTAAGGAATTTCGGAGAGTGTACTAAAGGAAAACTGGAACATCGACAAAAATTGCACTATGGAAAAAGAACATTCAAAAAAGACAGTGAAAAAAATAAGTTCGAAAATGAAGATCTAAAACTTAAAAACTCAAAACTAGTCATTGAAATATTAATCTCATAAAGATTACTTTGAGCGAAATTGATCTTAATTATATTATTATATATATATTAATGTACTTTTTTATTATAATAAGATATTCATCGCCAAAACAATCTATGTTCATTTCAGACAGTTCTGACTCTCATATTTAATCTTAACAACTTTTTCCAGACATTCTCGACCATTTCTTAAGCTTACTCCTGGAAAATTTCACTTTCTCCCCATAATTAAATTTGTCAGCTTACATCCGTCAACTGGTAACAAATTGGCAATAAGTTGTAACCCGTTTTGACGCAATCGTTTGTCACGTTAATTGCCACAATTAAAATACAAATGTTTTGCCGCAAAAGTCGTAGCGTATGCAAATGAAGCCATGTGTTAGCAATGTGCCTACCTTTTTGGAATTGTACTCTAAACTCTAAACAAACACCGAATAACAACTGCAACAATAACAACAACAACAACAACAAGGGCGAGAACAACAAACAAAAATATTAAATTGTAATCCGCTTAAATGAGTAAAAGGCATTAAAACGCATTTGCATAATTGTTGAAAATACGCGAGCGACAAAATCAGCCAACCCAAAGGGAGGACGCGGGCACGTTGTCCTCTGGCTCTGGTCTCTGCCCCTGGTCTCTGCCTCGGATACTCGTACGTGGCAGAAAAGTTTTCGGGCCCCGTCCAGGGGAATCCAATCAAAAGTAAGGCTGAACCCTCAAGGGCCTCGCCAAGCGATGCACGTGAGGACAATATTTAAAAATGTTTAGCATAATTAATGCGGACCTCGGTCTACGGTACGCTTGGGCTCGTTTCGTAACGTTACGTTACGGTTTTGGCCACCGTTTCAGACAAGTGCACAAAAAGTTAACGAAAATTTGGCGTGCCTAATCAACCCCTAAAAACGGCGTTAATTTGCGAGGCGCTGCGGATATGCCGCAGGGTCGCATTATTCACACATACGCTCAACTGAGCAACGTTTTTCCCACTTCCCCCCGCCCGCCGATTACCATTCCCGTTCCCGTTTCCTGAATCCCTAGGGTCTGCGGCGGCTCCCCTGCCTGAAAGCCGAATCCAAAACTGGGTCCAACCGCAGCGTGTGCGTAAAATTGAATTTATTTTATTGCCACTAATTGGCTGAAATACCTGAGGGCGCTTAGGTTTTTCCGCGCCATAGCTGTGGGTGGCACAAATTTAGAGATATATGAGGCTGGGTGTGAAAGTTAGTTTTCTACTTGTTTGGTTCAAAAAGTTTGGCATAAAATTGTAGTGAAAGTTTTTGGAGTAAGAGGATTCGAAAAATATAAATAAATATTGTGAATATTTGTTGCTGTCAAATATATCATAAGATATCAAATTCAATAATTTTATTAAAGCTTATATAGCTTACCAAATCAGTCGATATCATCTGTTACCTCACTTCCGTATGTAGTTAAAAAATATAAAAATACGTTCCAAAAGAACGCGATCTTAGCTTAAAAGTCTTAAACCTAATATCTGAAATTCACTTTTGCTTTAAAAAATATATATTTTTCAGAGTAATTGTAATATGGCTTCTCTGATGTTTCACTTAGTTCAGCTCCTATATGGCATACTGCTTGTAATTTTAAATTTTCAAATATAACCCAGAAATTCTCCCCTAAAATTCACTCAAGCTATCTACCCAAAATCTCACGAGCTCACTAAGCACATTACATAATGTGGGCTCTGCAAAAAATGAGCTTCAGTTTTTTGCACACCCCGATGATATGATAATGGCTATAAAAGATGATAATGTGCCAAATCCTTTGACCAGATTCGCAAAATCAGCCCCACACACACATTCGTATATATAAAAATTATTTCAAAAAAACTTAAAAATCTAAGGAAGAACAACAAGAAGAAGCTACGGGCAAGATAAAGAAAAACAGCAACAACCGCCGTAAAAGCTATTAACATATTAAAGCAATAAAAGAAATGGCATATAAAACGCTGCCACACACAAAAGGGGCCAACCCCCCGGACACACCCCAACCGTTAAGCGGCAAGTGGCATTTACCACCCCCCACCCGACTGGGCGCACTTGTCTCACTGTCTGCCATCATCAACATCAACGCCGTCGCCATCAGCAGCAGACGAGGCAGCTGCCTCAGAGTTGGCTGCTCCGTTCCAGCTTGGCTTTGTGCCCAACCCTGGGCAAAAGAGGACCGCAGCTCTTTCTGAATCCGAGACTGGGGGGGCTGTTGATAATCATACTAAATGCTGCCATTTGCCATTTGTGAGGTTTTGCCTCTTGCCCTATAGAATGCTGTGTGTGTGTGTTACTGTGTGTGTGTGGGTGGTTGAGATGAAAGGGGCGTGCTCGGGTGGTTGGCAAGCAAATTGTGAAAAGTTCGCCTGAAAGTACTTCTAAGCTTTGTGTAAACACCCACTAAAATCAATTTGCTGGATTTTCTACCACCAGAAAATGTGTATTTTACGGGTTACGATGAGAGCTCCGAGCTCCGAGTGTTCGAATGGTTTCTCCAGTGTGTGAGTTGATTGTGCTTTTCGGTATTGCCGAGGGGGGAAATGGGAGTAAAACTGGTTACGATTGGTATAAAAATGGCACATAATATGATGGGATGTGATAGGAAACGATAAATACTAGATAAATATAATGATTATATAGAATAGTAGGGATTTAGTTAATGGGAGCATTAGCATCGAAAGAAACAGAAGTGAATAACATATAATATTATGAAATTCAATAGAATATTACAAAAGAAAGAAATATAATTGAAAACATTGAAATTAAAAGAATATAATGAAAATGATGAAAACAAATAAAACAAAATAAAATTTTATAGTAAAAAGTTAATTTAAAGGAATTAAATAAAATTTAATAGAATGTTTTATTTTTTTAACTGAAAAAGAATAAAACAGAAAATTATCGATTAGAAATAAAATAGTATTAAATATAATATAATACTTTACAATATACAAATATTACAATATTTTATGAAATCAATTTTATGAAATTTACAGTGAATAAATATAAAGATACCAAACTATACAAATACCATCCTCAGTTACAGAAAATAGTATACTCTTTCTAATATGATTTACACCTTACATATCGTATATTTAGCGGAGTTGCCAGCTCTATAGCTATATAATCTCACATAAAGTTGCTGCAATTTGTATTGAGCATGAAACTTTTATTTGAATTTTCCCAAAAATGAACGTAACGGAACATTTGCAGAAGTTTTTCTCAGCTTTGCTCTGTTGGGTCCTTGTGCTCCTGCTGTTGTCCTGCTGTTCTGTGCTCTCTGCTCCCTTTACTTAATCTTATCTAATAAATGGCTTGTATTGTCTCGTAAATCACTTAACAATTTGCAAAATTTGTATGGTACGCAAGTAAAAATCGTGCTAATGTTTCTTGATTTTGGATTTTTACATGTGTTCGCATAAGTGGCCCTAAATCGCATTCATATGAGTGCATCCCTCTTCTCTTTCGCTCTCTCGCTCTTTGTCCATTTTGTGTGCAGGGGCAGCTTTTTTATGTGACCTCCCATTTGATTTATTTATTGTTGGTTTATGCGTGATCTTGCCTCAAATTAGCATTTATCATTTTGCTCGCCAGCCCCAAAAAATACAAATAAAACAGCACATAAAAAACCCGCTCAGAAACCATTTTGTTCAAGTACTTTGCACCAGCGCCAACCCATGAGAGCATAAAAAAGGGCAGCAAATTGTCTTTAACAAGTGCAGCGTAATTTTTCAAATGGTTTTCGTTTTTGTGCTTCTTGTTTTCCGGTGATTGATTAGGATTATGCAAATTGGAATCGTGTGTGGCGAGTTCTATAAATGGAATTGGATATTTCTGCACCTACTAAACACTAAAGGCCACTAAAGCCTTGGCGTCACAATTAGCGCACAATAAATTTCAAATAATTTTATGCAAACGACGTAAATAGAGATATAGGATACGCGAGATAATTCAAACAGTAGCCAATTGCCTTCGCTTGTGCCCCTCTCTCTCTCGCATCCTGGCCACGCCGCCGACAGGCGACAATTTGTGTCACTAATTGCGTGCAAATGGCGATGCCTTTTGCATTTTGGGCCATGCATATAAATAGGCCCAAACGCAGTGGAGGCGGCCAACCAAATTACGGCTTACGAGGGGTTGTACATCAGAATTTGACAATTCTGAGAGCTGTATATTTGTTGTTGTTTTCTTCATCAGTTATATTTAATATTTATTTAGGAATTTATTTTATTTCAACTAATTTGTATATAAAATATATATTGTTTTGATATATTTTCCCCCTTTTTCATATATTAACCCACGCTGCTGCATATTTCCCATTCGGAACTTTTTATGGTACCATCATAAACTATAATTTTTTATTATGCCACACCATGGCTTATTGGACTTATTATTATCCAGGCTACTAGGAATATTAATACTTTTAGTACAATAATTTCGTTTAATTTGTTTATTTATCTAGCTAAGCATTAACCGCTGGATGCCCTGTTTGGTTTTATGGCTAAGCCCACAATAAACAAAATTGTTTAGTTAATGAAGTTAATGATAAGACTACTGGGCCATCATAAAGATATTGATATATGTAAGTGCCGAACAGGTACGGTAGCCAATCAAAACAATACCGGCTAGATTCAGCAGCGACACTTGCTACCAAGATTTATGGCCAATGCCGCATATCAGACAGCTTTAATTGAAAGCAAAGCGTATAATTTTCAATCAACGAAATCCCCTCCAAAAAGAGAAGAAAAACAACAACAATAACAAAAAAAAAAAAAGATAAGGCGTGGTGTATAGTGTGGGATGGGGCCATGGATTATACGGTAGTCCGTTAGCTGACTGTTGGTAACCATTGATTGCCATTTATTTGAATGTTTGCCAAGAGCAACGACAATCATGATCATGATGACGATGATGATGATGACGACGAACCTGAGCACGGATATATTTCTATTGATTTTAAAATTATGCGCACAAACAAAAGTATGCAATGTTGTCAGCATTGTTGTTGTTGTTGTTGTTGCATTTGCTACTGTTTGCTAAAATGCCAGGCGAGGGAGCTCGGAAGCTCGGAAACTCTGAAGCTCGGCTGCTCGGGAGCTACGTGTCCGTCACGATATCGTAGGGTAACCATTTTGACTTTCCGTCCATGTTGACTCGCTGTTTAGATTTTCAATTAAATTTGTTGACAGAGCGCCACAGCGGGGTCGTATACGTAATATAAATTGACTATTTCAATTTATTTAAGCGCAACGATAGCATTTAATTAAAAACTCATCTGTGCAAACAACGAATGGGAGAACGACCGCCTCGACCACACGTCTGTCCACGATTCCGACACGACTCATTACAGCTCAAGTACCAGACTGAGACGCGGTGTTACGCCTGATAAGCTGCCACTGCAACTGCAACTGCAACTTTATCAGACTTTTACATCTGTTTCTAATTGAAAATGCAGCTACTGTCGTTGTACCAGCCCAGCCCAATGTGACACGAAAATTGACGCCAATCGTTGCCATTAGTGTCAACAGAAGCACCTAACCGTCTAACCGGGCGGGGGCAACCATGTCCAGCTCAGGTAAATACTGAGTTGCTCGATTCGATAAAAATGGGCAACTTAAGGTACAATCACGCACACAATCCTCTTCCCTTCCCGCTAGCTACACGTTACTTCACTTCAAGTTTAAATAGTCAATAGCAAAACAATAAATTTTCCTCAGCCATCGAATGCAGTTGAAGTCGCTTCTAAGCAGAGTTGGGCGCGTGTCGTGTCACGAGCACGATACATAAATACCTTCTCCAATTAACATATATTCCAATTAACTAGTAAACATTTATATTTTCAAGTAAATAGCATAGAAATATTTTCTTAAAATAAATTTCATTTGATAAGGTTCCCCATTTCAGCTGCACTTTTTAATATCGCGTTCGGGTCGTGTCGCATTTGCCTAAATCCAACACGCGCTCATCTCTAGCTGGGGAGTTTGTTCTGCTGGAATTCTCTGGTAGCTGTCAACTGCTTTGCGCCTTTTGTTGACTTTTTCATATTTCTTAATGATGACATTTTAATTATTAGTAAAGTGCTTTCAAATACTGATAAGATATCACATTGGATATTTATGGCTTTGCTTGTGTGTGCCTGTGTGTGTGTGCATAGGTATAGACTGTGCGACTGTTGGTGCGAAGTTCAAGTTGCCACCGTGTGCACAGGGGACGGGGGCGGGGCGGCGTACAAGCAGCTGCTGTGTGGGCATTGATTGATAATTTTGTTTATAGACTTGTAGATAATCACAGGTAGAGTAAAATCGTATAGTTAACGAGATATATAAACAAATAATCGCTTAAAATAAATAAAGAAATGTATATAAATATAAGAAATTAAAAAATAATTCTTAGTGTTTAAATAGATTAAGGATTATTATAAAATAAAATGGAATTTAGAATTTATAGTTAAATTCACAAAAATCTAGTTAAATTTAATGTACAAATTTTGTTGATATATTTTTGTATTTTTCTTTTTATAAAATATATTCTTGGTCTTATAGAGTTTTATCTGTATTTTTAGGAATATTATTTAGATAATATAAAAAGAAAATATGTAATAATTAAATATATGTACAAATTTTAAAAATACATTTGATTTAGATTCTATATATGTATGTATAAATAAGTCTATTTATATAATTTGGCATATTGGATGTTAGCAAATGTGAAATTCTACAGATTTATTATGCTAGGACTTGTACAAATAGGCGAAAACAACCAAATCCCGGCGAGCACATGCGTCAAGCTCGATGCTCCAGGGAGCACATGAGGCGGTCCTTAAAGAAAAATAGTCCCAGTTGGGGGGTAAAATTGTAGGACTGTTGTCAAGACCGCAAAAGGCGTACAAATGCAAACAGACAAATGACACGCGTTCTCATATTTCAAGGCACTTGATGTTGACGTCTTGAAGATTATGATTTGTTTTACTTGGCGCTTAACGAGCGCATGATACAAAGAGCAGGTCCCCAACTCCCCCGAACTCCCCCAACTCCACACACACACAAGCACTTATAAGTATGCTAAACATGCGTGTGTGTGTGTGTGGGCCTGACGACAGACGACAAATTTTTACAGATTTGTCAGAATTTAGGCAAAGACTTGAGATTGTAACGTTATTTTTCTGGGCAAATAAAAACAAATGTTTCACTTATGTATATAGATGCTGCTCATGTGCTGTATGTAAATAAACGTTTGCACTTAAAAACTGAAGTTGTTTATGGCACAACAGGGCAGTTTAGTCGGATAGGATGGGATGGGATTGGAGGGGGGTAAACGGATGCTGACATCATGTAAGCAAATTGCGTAAGTAGCAGTCGTCCTGACATTGATTTGACATGACGAACCCAAACTCGGAGCCCAAACTGAGGCGCAGACTGCGGCTCCGATTGTGCCTTTAATCTTGAGAATCCCGGCCCTAACTCTCTGGCGTTATAACAAATTTGTTTGTTTTGCGCTTTGAACGTCTCAATCAACCCTTAAGATGGCAATTCTTAACCCTTTCAGTAAATTGATATGACAAATCCGTAAAAAATGTTTAATGAAGTGAAAAATTGCAAAATAACCAAAAATTAAATGAAACGCCTTGTATTTGTTGTTGTTGTTGTGGCTTTTGTTTTTCGCTTTAAATTAAGCCTAGGGTCGCTTTTTGTTGTTGTTGTTGTTGTTAGTATCTGCTATGCATGACAATTTTTGGGGTTTTCGCCCACGAACAATAAAATTGTGTAAACAAAAATTGGGCAATTTACAGTTGACTGGCTTTGTGGCTGTGGCCATTTCTTTGGCGCCAGTGGGCGGTTCGAGGGGTGTGGCCGGGCCAATAACAATAGCTAGACCCCAGCAAAAAAACCTACAATCCAAAGGCAGTTGCACAATTTGTATTTATTTGTGGATTTTACCGAAAATTGGGTGTGTCTTTTATTATTATGCGAAATGTTAAAATATTTGTACGTTAAGGGTGTGGGCGTGGGTTAGACAGACAGAGACAAATGGCAGTGTGGTTAGCTCTCGAAAGACGCCCAAAGGCAGGCAACACTTTTTGTTTTACTGCAAGCGCCATTTTCCAATCGTAAAACAAAAATCATACACATATTTGTGGTTCCCTGCTGCTTCGTTAAACACGTACGCAAATGTTGGACTCAAAATTGCATATCAAAATACATAACTTGAAGTTTGTTTAGAGGCGTATCTCGAAGTTAACGCACGACTTGGCGCCCAGCTCAAAATTGCGTCGGGGTACAAAGAGCTCGTTTCCACTAACGATAGCAGTTATGTGGAGCCCCAACGACAACAACAACAGCTGATGAAGTTGGAGAGGAAGAAAAGCGCACATTGGGGAATTTGCTAGCCAATAACGAAATTGTGCACAAATTGACTCCATGACAGAGCTAACAAAGCGGGCTCCATTTCCATTTCCCAGACCAAAACTCTGGCACAAATCAGAGTTGAGGACCAGACAGACCCGAAAGTGCAAACCAAGATCATTGCTATGCTCGCAATTGTTTGCCCAGCCAAAAAGACAACTTGACTTTTCACACTACCCTCACCCAACACACACAAACACATAAACACACACGCAATTGCAGCAACGTTTTTGGCTCTGGCAAATTTGCGTGCAGATAAATTGCAATCTGGCCAAGTTATGTGTGTGTGTGTGTGCGTGTGTGTGTGTGTGTGTGTGTGTGAGTGTGTGAGTGTGGGTGGGGTACATGTTGCCTTGGCTTTGTCTACTTGTGAGGCTGTCAACGTCGTTGCAATTGTTGTCTTTTAATCACCGGCCAAGTTAGGCTGTCGTTATAGCCATAGATACTCACGACTGCACTTCATAATTTTAATTGCCTGATATGAGGGGGCACATCCTGTTTGGCCAAGGCTTTAGACACTCACACGTGACTGACTGGCCAACAGGAGCGTTAAAGGGAGGCCTTTTAGGTAAACAATCAATTGCAACTCCAGGCTATTTGCTTGGGTCAATAATGGAAGCTGTTTAAGCACATGATAAGTGACCTGTTGAGATACAGAAAGTTTTGGAGGTATGTGTAAAACAATCGGAGCTAGCACTGAGATAAGGTCGGTTAAATGAGCAGTAAATATTTGCAGTGCAAGTGAGAAAAGCTATAGAACATTTTTCATTTCAGGAGATATACGGTTTATAGTAGAGTATAGGTAAGGGTAGCAAAGTAAGCAACAAAAAATTTATAATTAAAATTTTGATATTTAAAAACATACATTTATACTAATATTAACAAACATTAATAACATAACATTATTATTAGCAAACATTTTTCGGCTCCATGTTTAGAGGAGGTCATCAGAAAGTCTGTTTCCAATTTTTTTAAAACCCAGGCTCTAAAATTGTGGGAAATTAGGATTTTCCCAAGACATATATTACATCAGTAATCTTTTTAAAAAATTTTATATATCTAGCACTAAAGCTGAGAAAAATCTAATCTATTTTTTATTAAATTAAATTGCTAGGCTAATTAATATATACTCCAAGACGGACATTTCACTAAACCAAGATACTTTTTTTCACGTTGTAAACAAAATAAATAATTAATTTCAGTATTTGAAAAGTTCTCATCAAAGCAGTTATATAACAGAAAATTACAAACACATTTGTTATTCAAAACAGCTCCTTATAGATTTTACATTTATAGTCTTTTCAATCAAATCATAATTTGATCACGTTTATGCCAGACATGGATATACAAGTATTTATATATCAAATACTTTTTTTTGGTTTCGAGTTTGAGTTTTGAAACCGCAGCGCAAATTTGACTGGTTGGCTGGGTTTATTGATGTGTAATAAACCAATTGCATTTGTTTTGAATATATAAATAGCCATACAAAAAATCCATGGAGTAAAATAACAACAACAACATCAGGCAGCACTTACGCCATTTTTATTCTGGCTGTTGTGTTTTTCGTTTCCGCTTTGTTGCTGCTTTTGTGTTTCTTTTTTTTTTGTTTCGTTTTGTTTGGTTTTCAGTGTTTGGATATTTTTTTGGGCGAAACGTGCGTGGCATACTAATTTGGACTAAATGGATATAATACACATAGATAGACATATACATCAATATATTTATATGTAAGTTTAGCCAACCCCTAACCGCCGCCCCCCCCCCCCCCTTCGGGGCGGTTGTAAAAACGTTTGATTAATCAAACAAAAAGTGTTGAAAAAGTTATTTTTGCCAGCGCTGCAAATGGCGCATTTGGATTTTTATGTGCCGCACACAGATTTATATACAGACAGACATGATACAGATATATATACACTTATATGGTCAGTCTATATAAAAAGCCACAAATGGCGCCATTTAGTTGTTCAGCAAATGGAGCTATAAACTTGCCAAGACAAACATTTACAAATCATAAAACTGGCAGACAGAAGGAGCAACCAGGACAATTGTGTGCTCGACTCTCGTTTGTTAAATCAATCAGCCATAAAAAGTCAATAATTTGGCTTGTACTCTGTTAACAAAGAGGCTAGAAGACTTGAAAGTGTAACAACAATTGGTCGCTCTCAAGCTAATTAGTCGATAAAAAGCGCCAATCCAACACTTCAATGCAAACATGAAAATGAAAATTGCCGACCAACCAGCAAATTGAAAGAAAACCCACATAGCCGAAATGCTGAAAAACAGCGGCTTCATTAACGCCAACAACAGAAACCGAAACCGAAACTGGCAGCCAATACAGAGACTTACTTGACTGAGAACGTGCCACGACCAACTGGCAGTTTGTCATTTAACATTTGGCAAACGTATTAAAACACCCCATCATTGCCTTAATTAAGAGCCATAAAAGCACATTTACTTATTGTAGCGAAGCAGCCCGGGGACTGGGCTCTGGTTCCGAATGCCACCCGGCACGTCTTTACGCATTATTTATATGCCCAACCAGAGCAACCAGTCAGCGCAGCGCCACCACTGCGGAATGGCTGAGGACTCGTCCAAACCATTTGTCGTGCTTAATTCATGGCTAAAGTTGGAATTAAGTGAATTTTACGTTCATTAACGTGCGAGGGTTGCGCTCTGACCAGCCAAGGGGACTGGGACTGATATTTATATATATCTATACATATATACATATATATATGGAAGGTATATCAGTGGGTGGCTCGGCTTGTGGCAATTTCTGTTGTATTGGCGCTTTTCATGGGGCAGTGGAGGCGTCTTTGCCAGACGGTGTTGATAATTAGCAGTGCGTCTAATGTTGCCCTAATAACGTAAATTTGTGGCATAGTCGAGAGCTGGCGTACATTAGAGTTAGAGTAAGCGAATGGGGTGGCCAGAAATATATAAAATTAATTTGGGATAAATTCGAGCAAATAAAAAATAAAGTAAAATTACAAATATGTAAAAAAAATAATAAATTTGTTTGGAATAACAAATTTCCAACACTTTTTTTTCAAAATTTAGTATTCTAAATTTATATTTTTGATCTATTAAATTGTATCGGTTAAAATTAGTATAAAAAACAACATTAAACATGATTTTGAATGAGTCAAATTCTTTGCGAAAAACCAAAATTTGGACATGTAAAGCTCCCGGATCCATGGCTAGCATATTTCAAACTCCCATAACTTTGTCGAAAATAACCCGATTTTTGTGTTTGATGGCATTTTGATTATGATTTTGCATTTAAATTAATTCCACATTTAAAATATATGCATTTTGGAAAATAAAATTTTTTTGCATTTTTTTTTATCAAAAAATCATGTACTCCCCCCTTGTTAATTTTCAAAAAAAAATTTTTTTCAAAAAAAAATTTTTTTCAAAAATTCAATTTTTGAATTCATGTTTTTAATCGATTGTAGGTGTCACATTTAGTATAAAAAACAACATTAAACTCGATTCTGAGGTTGTCAAATTTTTGGTAAAAAATCATGTCAAAATCGACAAAAATTTTGACATGTAAAGCTCCAGGACCCATGGCTAGCATATTTCAAACTCCCACAACTTTGTCAAAAATAACCCGATTTTTGTGTTTG